>JAPMOR010016932.1:0-14115 GCA_026543865.1 Argiope aurantia
ATTTATTAATGAATTAGTTATTTAAAATGTACATACATTTATATAAATGTCATTTTTTGGAAGTTTTTATTGTATTTTACCATCCTCTGTTTTAGAGATATATGTTGCTACCTTAAAGCTAGAATGCGTTAGAATTTTTAAAAATTTATAATAGAATTATTAACATTAAATAAATTTTAACAAACTTCATTTACCAAGTTCGATGCATTTCTACTTCAAAATGAAAATAAATTTTAGGATATTGGTTACATTATAATATTTTATATTACAGAATAATAATTTATTTACTATAATATAATAATGTATAATTTTAAAAGTCCTTCTTTACAGATGCTTAGTGCATCTGTCGAATCTGGGGGGTGTAAGTCTAAAAGAATTGAAAAGATTGTTTTGTTATGTACAAAAGAGAAAGTGCCGTTTTCCGTATCAATTGAATTTTTATGTGTTCAAAAATTGATGATATGTGATTTACGTGTCACAAATATATTTTTAATTATTATTAACTGGGAATTTTCATGCATGAATATCCTTGTGAACTAATTCTAATTCTTCAAAAAAGTTTTCCTTTTGAGATGAGGGTAGATTTCAAAATGCTTATTTATACTTGGAATCGTAACGATAGTAATTAAAATAAAACTTATAATTTTAACGATTTTTCTATAGTATAAATTGTCAAAAAATTTTCATATGTATATAAACAAAATTCAACATTTTTAAATTTTATTTTGTAGGATTTCACGAAGCTATAGGCGATGCTATATTATTGTCTTCCATGACACCTACTTATTTATCAAAAATTGGTCTCCTAAAAAGGAATAATGTCAGAAAAAGATACGGTAAGGTATTCCATAATAAAATAACCACACTGTTTTTATGAGAAATTTATAACCACTATAGTCTTTATATTTAAAATCAAGATACAAATATAGCTGTGAATAAATCACTTTTCTCAGCATCTACCAAGAGACATTCCTGGTACCTTTTCACTTAACAAATTGAAAAGTATAGGGATTGTATAACATAATATTTGGCATGTATTTACCAATAAAAAATTACCCGAAATAATTATATTATAAACTTTATATATATACATACAAAACTTACTGAAGATTTTTAAAGCCATTTTTAATGTGTGTTAACCGTCTAGCACGATCCAGAAGTTCGAAATTTTTCACCGAAAGAAAATGAAGTGTGTTTCTTCCACAAAAATAGCTTTAACTGATTTAGGAGGATTGGTACCCTAAAATCGATGAGAATGACGATTTTTGAATTTTGTCTTTAAAATTATCTTTAGACCTGTGTCTGAATTATCTGAAAATTTCAAAAGGATTGGATTTGAGAGATATGAACTCATTTGATAGACTGAATAGCAAGAGCAGCCACCCTCTTCTCACTATTTTATGTTATGATTTTACTGGTAAGGAATCATTTATTTTAATTTTGAAATAAAGAAAAGCAATTTTTTCGAAAATGTATTGTTTATACAATGTTTAATTGTAACTTTGATAATTTCACTAGTCTTTTCGTGTTAATATCTGCTCATCAAGTTTGATCCATTTTTGAAAAGGAAATCAACTTTTTCAAAATTGCAACATAATTTTTTGTTTACTCAATCCTGATGAACTTGAAAATGTCACGAATTAATTGAATAGTACGTTATTTTGTAATGAATAGAAAGAGGTGTAGAGCGCATAAAACAGATTTTCCAAATAAAACAGTTTCAAAAAACGGTTTTCATATTTGACTGTCAAATTCATTATTGAAATCGAAATTAATGGCACTGTTGTATATGCTTACAAAAACATTTTAAATTCAACAAGGCTAAATTTACAATTACTCTTTACAATAAAGTTTTGTTTCTTGTGATTTAAAAGTTTATGAGAATGTGTTTAAATACATTCTTATTCAATTTGTTTTTTAAAGACATTTTGCTTGCTTCAAATATATTTTTTTCAATTTAAATTTATTTCAATGTTTTACAATTATTGTTAGGCATTAATAAGCTTTTAAAGAAAAAATTAAGTATGATTTCCTAAATATATTGGCGATTTAATTTAATTTTTTTATTTTAGTCTTTTTAATTTTTAAATTATTTTTTTTTTTCTGTTTATAACTGAGTTAGACTGAAGCAATTATCAACTGTAGAAATAATAAAATTTTATAAATGTGTTATTTTTTCACTTTAAAACGCTTGGCTAGGTTAAGAAAATAATTGGCTTAATATAAGATGGTTTAATTCTATTGTAACTTTGTATGAATCTTTAAACACGTTTTTCTCAGTCCGAAATCATGCCTACTACAAATTGCTAAAGGTCAGAAGCATTTTATTTAAACTTCTAGGAATATTTTCTATAAACTCAGGAATATCAATTCAATAGAATCAGGAATCGAGTTTTAAAAATATTGATTCGAAAAAGATTTAAAAATATCAAAGTGAAAAAAAATCAGATATTTTAAAAAAAAAACATCAACAAACTTTTTGTGTCAACATTTTCTCATTGAAATTAATTTAGATATCCAAAATCGGTTACCTAATTCGTTAAGTAATTTAAGAGAACTCATAAAACATTTAGTCAACAAATATTAAAAATTATGCAAAAAAATATATTTAAAAAATGATAATTCTTAAGAAAATTTTAAAATTTCTTAAAAGGAAAAAAATTAAAATATAAGTTTCTGAATAGTTTACATTTAACCACAGCAGAAGAAAGCAGAATTTGCGAAATTGTAGAAAAAATTTGGGGATACTGAATCCTTTTAACAAGGTATTAACAAAATTGATTTCAAGGGAGCACCAAGATGGCGCTCTCTTACCAACGCCAAGGCGAACGATAAGAAATATACAATATCATATTAGCGCAGGATATTTTACGTTATTCCCACGATATTGTTCGGTTTTGTGAAAGGCGGCTAATATGGGAAATTATCGTAATAATGTTGAGCGGCATTTTGTACTAATAGAGATATGCTATTATCCATTAAGGCTTATCGTTATTTCAGTGCAAATATATAAGTATTCAAAAGTAAACTGCAGGGCTGCTTTCTGAATACTATAATTGCAAAATGTGCAAACTATTTTAATGGTTTTACTTCAAAATAAATGATTGTCATGGATTCATAGAAAAACTAAATTACTATGAGAAAGAATTTTTTTTTCAAATTGAGAAATTTAAGAAAATTACATTTAAGAATTAATTCAAGTTTTCTAAATCTCATAATTATTTCTGATTAATTATTTACAATATTTTTACATCCTTAGAGCAATATTTACTTATCATGAACATTAAAGGATGTACAGGCTAAAATATTAAAAACCAATGTATGCTTAATTTAAAAATATGAATTTCTTAAATATATTTTTATTGATATAATAAAAACATACAAACAAAAAATTAAATTTTTTAGAAGTTTTAAAATATCTGAGGCATATAATTTATAAAAAATTATTACCAAACTTGTAATAATTATCATTAAAAACTGCCTTTTATTTTTCAAAGCGTACAGCAAATATTGATTATTATTGCCTATTCAACTTTTGTTTCAAAAATACAGAATATTGATTTATAAAAAGCTTCAGTTTTAATTGTAAAAGTAGTTAGTATTCACCTTTTAGCTGCAACAAAAGTTAATTATTATTTCGAAATCAAATCTTGTAATCAACGAATTGGAAGGTGAGATATACTTACTCCCTTGTCTGATGCGAATAAGCTCATGTAACGAACTAAAATTTTGCTTATCATTAAACTTTCCGCTTTTGACGACCAGCTGGGTCACTGGAATTGATAATAGTTATCAAAATTTCAAATAGATATTTTGTGTCACTATGTTTTAATAGCTTCCTCATCAAAATAATTTTACACAAATTTTTATAGATTATGTAACAGTATAACATTAATAGAAGTACAAAGTTTTGCTCATTGTGTTATGCATTTCCCAAAATGTCTTTCTATATCCATATACATCCAAAAATATTTCAGGAAAGAGCAGAAGTAAAAATGGGGGCACTTAAAAATTTTTTTTGGAAATTGATTGATTCTGAAATTAAATTTTAATATGAAGTATAACAACTTTACAAAAACTTTATTAAACTTATACCCTGTATTGAACATGCTCAATGTGAAAAAATAAGCCGAATTTTCATATTTCAATCATCAATAAAGGAAAAAATTTCAAAATGAAACATTCGTAGCAACACTGTATGACACTGTTATAAAATAAATTTAAATAAAATTGAAAAAAATGATGAAAAATTGAAAATAAGTTATACGGCAAAAATTGGTATGATAAAAAAACCTTTTTAAATTTAAAAATATAAAAAATATATTCGTGTGCTGTAATATTCTGAAAGTTGTCAAGAAAAAAGAAAAAATTTCGCTTTTTATTTAGTTAAAATAAATTAATATTTTTAAAAAAAAACACCTGCATTTTTCACCTTCCAAAGTATATATGTGCTGATTTTGATAGGTCAAGTTCAAACTTTCGCCGGAATGCCAACACACGCACGCAACACTCATATTCATCTTTATTATTAGTAGAAATTTGAAATGTACACGGTAGTAACATAATTAAAAATATAACGGAATGTTTAAAAGATACGAAAAGGAATTTGGCTTCACATAATATATAAATAAATATATATAAATATTAAAGTTAATCTTAATATTTATAAAATTTTACAAATTGTAAACTTTTATTTTTTATAGTCTATAAAAAACTTTAAATCTATAAAAAACTTTGGGTTTAGAGATTTCGATTCATTGACTGCAATTTGAACATTTTTTTAATATCAACTGTTTGAATTGAATTCTATTTTCAGAATCCACTATTAATTATCTAATGCAGTCGGCTTTAAATTATGCTGTGACTGTCCCTTATGACTACATAATAGATTACTGGCGAAATAAAGTGTACGAAAGAACTATTAAAGATACTGAGTTGAACAAGAAGTATTGGCTGTATAGGTAAAGTCATGATATTTAATAACTTTAGTACTGTTTTGCTATAAATTAATAATTGTTTAACAATTGTAAATTTTATATTGTTTCGTTATTGATCAGTTGCAGGATTAGGTATTTACACAACCCTCTTAGGGCACCTATACAAATGTGCCAATTCTATCTTTCTTGAAATTAATTCTCTTAGTGCTAATTGCTTAGATAATATTTGCTGGTCAAGAATTTTTTTTTAAAGTGAATGAACAAATCTTTTCATTCCCTGAATGAAATAATGCTTTATTCATGAATGTTTATGAAAATCTATTTACTTATATAAATTTATACAGTACACTCCCGAATATCCAACATAATGTGGCGGAAGGGTAGGCCGGATAACAAAAAATCCGAATAGACCGGAGTTCTATGAGCTCATTTCTTTGCCCTCCAATACCAGAAGACAAAATTTGTATACCAAAACTCACTGTCATAATACGTATTTCCTTACTTCTTATTGAGTACTAAACTCTTTATTTACCTTACGTCATGTAGAATGTGAACGCGGCCCTGTGAATCATACTAGCAGTTGCCGGTTTTTGCTTTTACGATAGTCTAGTCCCTGAAAAGCGAGTAATTTCTCCTCTATAGTCACTTCAACTATTTTTTGGTTATCACTCATTTTGAAATCTTCACTATGGTGCGCTTAAAAAAATCATTAAACATACAACAAGAACAATTTACGAATACTGTACATACTTTTCAGTTATAATCAGGAACAGCGGCAACAATTGAGGTCTTTTACACACTGACGAAACAATGAACAAAGAGCAGAACGCTGCTTTTTTCCTATCGTAACTTGTATTTTCCGCACGACACGTAGGAGTATCGTAGCAGACACCAGCTTCCAATGCCTTGCCATGTTGTCGAAGCACGCCTTGCCTTTCTCATTTAATAACGACAAAAGAAAAATAGGCTGGATAGTATTGAAGCCAGATAATTGTGAACCGGATATCGGGAGTGTACTGTATATGTAACATATTTTTCCAGATGTCAACTGACAATAAGATAATTTTGAATTTAACTTTAATTTATTTTTCCATGAGAGAGAAAGGTTTATACAACGGGTATAATCGGTGAAGGATGTCTCCATTCGCATCGGACACGTATGAGAAACTTTTACCTGGGCACTTTCACTGGTAGGGACATCTTTGATACGTGTCAATTCATGAAAGGGAATTTTAGGTATATTCTAAAAGGAATGCCTTGGGCTTCAGAGATTTTTATTTCTGCTCTTGCAATGAGAGAACTGTATAGCCATCAAATTTTTGAAGAGTCTGTTAGAAATAATTAAATAAAATAGTGGAATTTGGATCAAGAAATGAAAGAAAAATTTAAAATAAAGTAGTGTGATCTAATTTAAGGTTAAAAATTAGGAAATTAATTAAAATTTAATTTAGATTTAGAGATATCATTACACACACACACACACAACTTTTAAGAATGTGCTTTCACTTAAAAAAAAATTGCAGTTGAAACACCATTTTTTATTTTTTTATTAATTTTTTACAGTTTTCCGACTCTCTATATTTTTTCGAATTTTACCAATTAAACGTCATTTGGGACCCCATTTTGTATGTTGATTCTTTTTCCTCCTGATGCCTACTATCACCCCTCTGAATTTGTCGGTCGAATTCGGCAACACCCTGTATATATATATATAAAATTTGGTACATGTGCTGTTCAAGACGAGGGAAAGGCTTTTATTATTGATACAAAGTCCAGCGTTTTCTGAAAATATTAGTTAATTAAAAATTAAGCTAGGGTTTTTTTTTTTTTTTTTTTTTTTTTTTTTTTTGCTGTTTTATAGCTGTATCTTGAGAAAGTATTATCTCACAAAAATACTTTTACATCGTAAAATTACAAAGTAATTGTATTTATAATGCAAAATTTCATTAATTTTTTATTAATTAAATTATGTTTAATTTACGATTTAATTTGATACCTAATTTATAGTAATGATTTAATTTTTATTATAAATTTCAAAATAATTTTATCGATCCTATAAACTATTTTATCGCTTGCTTTTATAAATGTTAAAATTATGATATGAAAAAATACTTTTTGGGACATTAATTACGAAGTAGAATTTTCAATCATTATTCTGTTTCCTAATTTTCACACTTTTTAATTTGTATATGAAATAAATTGGTTACATTAAATCCGTATCTATCGTATCTATTCGTATCTTATCAAGTAGCAGGATGAAATTTTAAATAAATACAATTTATATTATGAGCTTATACAAGTTATCTGCTTTTGAGGTGAACATGACAAAAAGAAAAAGCTAATTACGAAGGAATAATTTCATAAATTTTAAAATAAAAGTAAACTGTGCAATAATTTTGTAAAAATAATTTTCAGATTATTTAACCCTTTGTAAGGCCATGGGAAGTATGCTTCCCACCATCTATCTTTGGGTGAAGTTACGTAGATTGGCTTAAGTTCTGACAAATTTTTCAATAAGACAGGAACTTAGATGTTACAGTTCCTTGTCTTGCACAAAATGGCGCGTCTTGATTTGTTACTTAATTATAAATTAACACAATAAATTAATTAATCAAATTAAATGTATCTAATAAGTTAAATAAATCACATTCCATTAGACAGTCTCATTCCAAAAAATATTTTACAATACTATGACTAGAAAAAAATGGCCTTTTAAAGGGTAAAAAATGATTTTTTTTTTTAGGTATCAGTTTCAAGGTGTTTGCCCGCCATCCAGAAGAACAGAGAAAAATTTTGATATTGGTGCAAAATGGCACATTGCAGGTGGTGTAGAATATTTCAGGTAGGTTTTAATTAAATATCATTAATTAATTACATCTTAATAATAAATATTTATATATATATTTGTATATGCATTAAATATTCAAGACGACTCTAATTATCAGATATGATAAGCACAGACTCACATACAAGATATATCTTTTGTTAGAATCCGAAGCCGAAATCCTACTATTTTTTTCCTTCTTTCTGTTAACTAGATATAACCAGACGTATCAGGATGATCAAAAAGTTATTAGGAGCAGCAGTGACTTCGCCAGGTGAACTGGTGATAAATATATCTGAAGGAAAATGAAATCGTGCACAACAAATCAGAACAGTGAATTTTATTTATTCATCAAAGTTTTCTGTAAAAGTATTCTGATAATTACTTACACGGATATTATGCATTCTTCACAGAACTCACCACTAGAAATTTTGTCAATACTATATTTTATTAAACTTTCTATTTATATCAAGTCATTAAACGAAAAGAGGAACTGTATCTATACTACTATTATAAATGTGAAAGTTTGGATGGATGTTAGTCAATCACGCCTGAACGGCTGAGCGAAATTGGATGAAATTTAGCACAGAGATATATTTTAATCTGGAATAGGACATATGCTACTATTTGTTCCAGTTAATTAAATGGTTAATTTTTTTTATTAATTAAAAACTAAATTTCCCGCCAAAACTCTTCATTTCCCCGCCGCCAAATGAGTAGGGCTTCAGTTGTTTTTCTTTCCCAAGCTAAAGAGACTAGGTTTAATATGTTTTCTATCGATTATTTCAAATGATTCTGCTCATTTTCTTAGTGTTCGATGCATTTAAAATTAAAAATTGTTAATTAATCGATCTTTCGGAGTCATTCTGAAGTACTTTTAAATTTAAAAAAAAACAGAATAAAGGAAATAAAAAATTTTTTAATCTGCATTGCGTTACCCTAACTGGCGTGGAAAATTCACGCATTTGCGTTATGCCTTCTGGCGTTGAAAATTCACGCATTCTGATTGTTGACAACTACAATTTCATCTTAATTAAAAGTTTAAAAATTATGTGTATTATACTGTTGTAGCTATCTCAAAATCGATCGATAAATAAAATAGACTTGACTTGATTTTAAAGAAATACGGACTTGATTTTCTATTTTGTTTAATTATATACTTTTAATAAATTTATTTATAGTTTTAAGTACTTCATTTTTTAGATTAGTTTTATTTTTTTAAAATTGTTATTATTTGATACTTTTTCGAAACGCCCAGAAAACGCAAATCTAATGATTCGAAGAGGAGTAATAAAACTCGGGCTACGAAAGTAGCTAGAAGACCTGCTTACAATTTTAGTGAGCACTTGTGGACTGTCAAACCCCCTCCAGCTGTGGGATACATACAAGAACGCTTTATAGGAAGATATCGTACATAGGCTGGAGGGCACTCACAATGACCTAATCATTAACGGAACTTTATTATTGATTGAGGACATAACGATTTCCATATATGGAAAATATCTAGCTGATTTCGGCCTACCCACACCGCAGCGAAGAGGGGAATTACCAAGCGAAGTTGAGAAGGAGCTAAACTATGACACCGCGGTCTTAGAAGAGTAGTTTAATGAAATGACACTATGATTACTTCCCAAGTAGCGTCAAGTCTACGAAACGATTCTTCACGAGTAATAGTGGAGAGGAGGGATTATTCTTTCTTGACGCACCAGGGGGTACGAGTAAGACGCTTGTTCTGAATCTCTGCTAGCCCAACTCCGCAAGGACTGCAATATAGCTCTGGCTGTAGCTTCCTCGAGCATTGCTGCAACTTTGCTTAATGGTGGCCGGACTGCATATTCCGTTTTCAAATTGCCGCTTAATCTTGCAAGCGAAGATACCCCAACATGCAACATCACCATAAACCGCGGCCAGGGAGTTCTTTTGTATTAATGCATGTTAGTAGTAGGGCACGAGGGCACAATATCATACAAGCATGCATTAGATGCATTAAATCACAACCTGCAGGACATCCGCGGCAACCAGGCTGTGATGGGCGGCGTTGCCGTTTTGCGCACAGGCGATTTTAGACAGACACTGCCAATTATTGAGAGGGCCACACTGACGGATGAAATAAACGCATTTCTCAAGACGTCGCCTCTGTGGTTTAGGACTGAAAATTTCCATCTTATGTGCAACATGCGCGTTCAACTATACAACGACCATGAATCAGGTGTCTTTGCAAACAGGATTCTGCATATTGGAGAGGGACAGATGCAGAAACAGATGCAGATGGGATAATTCTAATGGGTACCAGACTTCGGCAGAGAGCTTGGCAGTAATGTTATAAAAGCTACCATTATTACAGGAGCTGCTAAAATAGACGGCGTTTTAATTCCCCGCATATCTGTTATTTCAAACATCTTGCCATTTTGTTTCAAGAGGTTGCAATTGCCCTTCAAATTGGCTATTACAATGACGATCAACAAATCCCAGGGCCAAACCAGGGCATAATGTTGTACACATTATGGTATTAGAATAAAAATAAATGTTGAAATTTTCCCGTAGATCTTTCTCAATCAGTTACAAGTTTCTTGATTATATCATATCAGACTCAGCTTTCAATATCACTGTAATGATACGGTTGATAACATTTTACATTTTGATCAGACCGTCAGTTCTCATACATACATATCAAAATTTCCAAGCGAACGAAGTCGCGGGTAATAAGCTAGTATTTCATAAAAACCAAACGAAATAACTGTTATATCTATACATAGTATAAAATGAAATCTCCTGATTGCGACTGTATGTTGAAACCCTATAAACTCGAGAAATACTTACCTAATTTTGGAGATATTTGTACCATTTTGTAGGGCATTTATTGGGGAAGGTTTTAGTATATTTAAGTCATATCAAAATAAAAAAAGAGTTTTATAGTTGCGATTTTAATTATTTTCCTACTACAATTCCTGCATGCGTGAAGCAGGAGTATCTGTGCTTTGCACTTATCAGCGCTTGAGCGGAAATCTCAAACTTCGCATGTGCAAATAGCAAGATCTGTGGTATTCATATGCGAGGCATTTCTTTGTTTACGTCTGATTTTAAACAACGATTCAAATTACATTATTCCCAAATGAAGGAAATTCAACCTTGGCAGGAGCACATTAAATGCCAAAACGCTACGTTTGTTGCGCGATAATAAAAATGTAGAGGAAAGAAAAGTTAGGTTAGCGAATATCAGAGAAAGAATGTCCATACTTTCTTCAAAGGAGAGTCTGCTGCTGAGCGAAGTAACCGTCTCCCTTTAAATCACACTACAATTGAAATTAATCTCTCCTGTCTACAGACAGAGAAAGATATTTAAATTTGAGACACAGGAGAAGAAGTGAAAAAACAAACGTTCCTGATATTTGGTTCGAAAAGGAGTACATCGTTTTGAATTTGGAAGCACTGTGTTGATAACAGGAACAGTACATAACCAAAAGAAAAGAAAGAACGGAGAAAGAAGCAATCGGAACATTCTCCATACAAAATTTCAAACAAGCATCCTTTCCTAACTTCATCAACTCGTAAAAATATATTTATACATATTTCACTCACCCTTCATCCATTCTGCAGGTTCGAAATACTGTCTTCCATTTATCCGACATCCATTCTTGCACAATTGCCGAACATAACAAATTATGAAGAGAATCAACGTTAGAACACCTAAAGAATTACGAGAACTGCGAAGAATTCCATTGCAGCTGTCTTTTAAAGTGTGAATGCAGATGATTTCGTAAATTAAGAATTCAGACGATTTTTTAAAGCGCATACTGACAATTACAAATTGCAAAAGAATAAATATTTTCTGTACGTATTCACATTAAAAATAAAAAAAATAAGAACATAAATTTTAATTATAAGAGTAATTTTCTTTATTTAATGAACTTTTAATTATAATAAAGAACAAAATTAAAATCTTTAATCGATATTTTTTTAATATTTTTAATTTAACATTTTTCATAATGTAGTTGTAATTCATGTACAACTCAACCATTCAAAAAGTAGTAAACAAAACAGCATTTGAGTTGCTGGAAGAGCGTTTCGATGTGTTGCCATATTGGCGACAAACTCGGGGGCACACTATTCTTCGCTTTATCAATAAATGTAGTAAAATAAAATGAATGAAAAAAAAATTAATCGAAAATAATGAAAGTAAGCAGAAAAAGTATGTGCAGCTGGAAAAAAATCAAGGAAAATGAACAGGAAATATCGAAATACAGCAGCATACAGTAACATAAAAAAATGGTGGCCATGTAACCCCAAACAAAGCGCCACCGAAAAATTGCCAACCTCGCTAGGTGCCAAATGACTATATATCAAAGCTTAGTCCTTTCTGAACGTGTGCTATAAGAAATTGTTTTGTAGTTATCTTTGATGATTTCTAAATATCGTTTTGATCCCGCATGGCATTCCCATGTCATATCGGGTGGAGGCTAGACTTAAGTCTAAAGCTAATTTTTACTCCTAGATGTTATGCCACGGGCAACTCTGTGCGGGTACTGCTAGTCATTTATAAGTATAAGAAGAAAATTATTATTTACAAATTTTTGGTATCTTCGGTACATATTGATCCTATTTTGCTAAAGAAAAAAAAAATGGAAAATCGAACGCATATATATTTCGAAAGCATACAAAATGTTACGTATAAAGTTGGAGCAGAGGACATCGCCCCAAAACTTGCATATTTTTTCTTAACATGAACGGATTGAAAATTTGAAACATTTATATTTAATCAAAACTAAATAAAGAAGATGATTTTTCTTTACATTCTGGGGATGAAGTGAAGAATAGTGTGCCTCCCCCCCACCGAGTTTGTCGCCAATATGGTAACCCATGGAAATTCTCTTCTAGCAACCCCAATGCTGTTTTGCTTACTACTTTTTGCAATGGTTGAGTTGTACATGAACTGCAACTATATTATGAAAAATATTAAATTAAAAATATTAAAAAATATCGATTAAAGATATTAATTTTGTTCTTTAATATAATTAAAAGTTTATTAAATAAAGAAAGTTAAGCTTATAATTAAAATTTATTTTCTTTTTTCCTTCTTTTTTTAATGTGAATACGAACAGAAAATATTTATTCTTTTGCAATTTTTAATTATCAGTATGCGCTTTAAAAAATCGTCTGAATTCTTATTTACGAACTCGTCTACATTTTCACTTTAAAAGACAGCTGCAATGGAATTCTTCGCAGTTCTCGTAATTCTTTTGGTGTTCTAACGGTTGGTTCCCTTCATAATTTGTTATGTTGGCAGTTGTGCAAGAATGGATGTCGGATAAATGTTAATGGAAGACAGTATTTCGAACCTGCAGAATGGATGAAGAGCTAGTGAAATATGCACAGGGTGGCCATAATTAAACTGACAATGCTCACAGTGTTCTGTAGCGTGATCTATTTGCGAGAATGACGCCACATTTTGTAGGAAGATTAAACAAGACGGGGGGACAAAAAATTCCGCAAAAAAAAATTAATAATAATAATAATAATAATAATAATTCCAAAAATCACCGCTAGGGGAATATGTGGCGCTGTGTAATAGAAAATAGAGTGTTAACAAATGCAAATCAATACGTAAATAAAATTACCTTTTATTTTTCATATTCAAATCATGTTCAATGTGGCTGCCGTGTTTGTGGACCACATATTGCATTCTGTGCACAGTATTCACAACAGCAGAAAGTAACATGTCTGCAGGAATCTCCCATACAGTCCGTGATATGTTATCCTTCAATTTAGCCAGGTCCTGGGCAACTCCTTGATAGACCTTGGACTTAAGGTAACCCCATAGCCAGAAGTCGCATGGTGTAAGATCAGGGGACGGAGGTGGCCATGCAGTTGGAAAGCAGCGGCTAATGACTCTTTCTGTTGTGAATTTCTGTCGTAGCAGCTGTTGTACCTGTAAAGCAACATGTGGAGGGGCTCCATCTTGCATGAAAATGATTTCCCCCAGGCATTGCCTTTGCTGAAGTGCCGGAATGACACAGCTGTTCAACATGTGGCGATATTTCTCTCCAGTAACAGAACAGGTTATCGGTCCTGTCGGGGTAATGTTCTCATGGAAGAATGGATCTATGATAAATTCCGCTGTGAACCAACACCAAACAGTTACCTTTGGTGAATGTAAGGGAATTGCTGTGACTGCATGTGGTGATGTGTCATCCCAAATTCGGCAGTTCTGGGTATTCACAGTTCCATTGAGGTAAAAGACTTTTGGAACTAATTTTTTTTTCCGCGGAATCCTTCGTCTCCAGTCTTGTTTCATCTTCCTACAAAATGTGGCGTTATTCTCGCTAATAGATCGCGCTACAGAACACTGTGAGCACT
>JAPMOR010016948.1:0-40041 GCA_026543865.1 Argiope aurantia
TTTTTAATTAAACAAGGTATGGTTTGGGATTAATCCTTTGGCTTAAATAAAAAATAGAACTTTCCTTGCATATTATATCACTCAATAGGTGGCGCTGCGAGCTTACAATTTTTACCTAAATTGCCGTTAGCTTTGTTTTTAATGGCGGGAATCACAATCGATAGCTTGGGATTTTCTGGACTGTTGAAGGTATGTTTTTTGCCTTTGCGTTATTTCTTTTTATTTCTTTTGTGTCTGTTTATGGTATTTTGGTGTTTTTTGTTATTGCATTTTTACTTATTAGTGGTTTTTCTTCTAATTGGTTGTTTTGTATTTTCCTTTCTGTTAAAATGGTATATCTCTTAGGCCTAATTTCAGGGGATTTTTGGGTCACGAAGGAATCATTATTAGACGTAATGTCTGAATTTCCTTAACAGAAAAAATCCCTTTTTTGAATCCCTGCCTGAGGGTGACCCTTGAAAAAGTCTTCAGGCCGGATTCTTCTTTTTTTAATCTTTTTTTAATATTTTTTATTTGGTTTATTTGTTTTTCCATTTAACTTGATTTTTATACTTTTGTATCAGTTCATCTGTGTTTTAGAAGTAGCTGCATTTGCGCTCTCTAAATACTATGAAGTTTTTACCTGTTCCATTTTTGGTTTTTGTTTGAATAGATAATAATTTTTGCAATTCATAGAAATTCATAGAAAGGTGCAATTCATAGAAAAATGTAAATAGGGACGTTAATTTTGCAAAATGATGCAAAAGTCATTTTTGTGCTATTATATTCGCAAAAATTATGGCAGAAAACGCCAAAAGTAATTTTACTTTTTTAATTAATTAAAATACAAAAAAAAAATTCGGTCCGAGGGGTACATTCCAACCGTTTAAATTTATAATGCAACAAATTGGTAGTTTAATGTGAAACAAATTGTCCTATCATGTCAACATACAGAAACACACATTCATTTGTATTATTATTATAGGTTTAAGATTGGAATGAAAAAAATAAAGCTATACATAACAGATTTAATTGAAATGAAACTGAATTATTATTCATGAGGTATTTAATTGAGAGGTGTTTAATAATAAATAAATAAATATGTATCGCTCAAGCATTTCTTCACTTCTATAGCTTGATATTGGACTTTTTTTATTTCTTGCCCATGATTATCTGTTGACGCCATCGATCGTCTACTCGAAGTATTGCCATAATATAAAATAGTTTGAATATAGTCACTTTTATATTTCTTTAGAAATGACAAAAAACATTATAAAATATCGTCTGCTGGCAAATAAAATAATTTATGCGCAAGAAAATCGAATCTGCATCTGGCAAGATATATTTGAAGACGAAAGATAAATGCCAAGTTCAGTAATACATTTGTTTGTTACATTTTTATGTATAGAGGAAGCGTTATTAGAAATTGACAAAAATGGAAAAAGAATTCTTTCGATTATTTTATAAATAGGAATCAATATAAGGAATATATATAATATATCTTACATTTTTACTCGAAGAAGGGAAAGACGTTATGTAAATATTCTAAATATATGCATCAAATATATTTTATCTAAATTTTAAACATATATTTAAATAAACGAAATGAATATTTGAAAAAAGAAATGGCTATTTTCGATTTCCGTTTCTATCTAATATTCAAATTTCATTCTTCAAATAAGAATACTAATATTACAGATATTGCAAAATACATATTTGAATGGAATAAAAATAAAATGAGAAACAAGAATGTAAAATAAAATATTAAGGAAATAATAAATTTTAGAAGGTGCATTCTTTTTGAAGAAAGTGATGAAAACTCATGTCTTCGTTTAGTTGTTCTTTTTCTTTCAATCAATCCTTATCATTCCCACTAAATATATTTTATTCCTGATTTTCGAAAAATGCATATCCATCATTCATTTCTATAAAAGAAAGAATTTCTTTCTTCAAATTGCAAATATAGCAGAAATTATATAAGAATTTCTAATGTTTAATGAGGTATCTGCAAAATTCTATAATATACATTTACTGTTTGTTTTTATCGATAGATATATGATGTCAGTGACTAGTTTAAAAATAAATTTATAGGAGTTAGTTTCAGTATTTAACATTCAATCTATTTTTGCTTACTGAATGCCATTTCTAAATTAAAAACCGCGATGATATTGAATTGTTTAAAGGAATTTTATACATATTTGATATTACTCTTTTATCCTTAAGTAAACCGTTTCGAAAAGAATTCAAATTTCAATGTTTCTTTGAAAATAAATGTTTTTATTCTAAGAAAACAATCTTAACAAATCCAGACTTTTTACTCTTAAATCTAAAATATGAATATATAGATATACAAAATACACTAGAAAACCACTTAGAAAATTTAATATTTTAATTCCCATCCCTTTAAAGTCACTTTGTATATAAATAGACTTATGCATATAAATATTTTCACTTAATTTAATTCGATTTCAGATGTAATAGCACCCATTCTCTCCAAAATGTATATGAAAAGGAAATATCAAGATAGTCATAAATCATCTAATATCATTCAAAATTTATTGTATATATAAATAAGAAAAAAAAATGAAAAATGCTGTTTGTTTTAGTATCCTGAGTTTAGTTTAGTTATATTAATGTCCAGTTGTAAAGCAACACAAGGGCTATTTTGGGACAGACCTCGTAATTTTGAACCGCGGTCAGATGACGAGGACGCCATCTGAGCTGGCACCCCCCTCTCCACACCACACCAGCTGGAGGACGTTTGGCATGACGGATTTAACGTGCAACAGACCCCCTTATACGACGGAATCGGGTCTCAGACCTGAAACCCTACGGTTCACAAGACGAGACCTTACCACCAGGCCACCTCGGCCCCCTTTAGTATCCTGAGATGACCACTTTTCGACGATTCTATCTCACTAGGGGGTGAGACGCGGAAGAAGGGCATTTCCGATATTTTTTGTTATTCTTTGACCTTGATTTTCGGCCTATTAGATATACTTTTAAGTTCAATTTCTTTCACATATATGCGAGTGTCATGCCGTTTCTGAACACGTTGTTTTATTTTAATTCAATCCACGAGTAATATGAGTTCACCTTATTGCCACTCTCCTTTCATCTTTCCTCTCACCCCTATTTTGACAAATTAAACCCATCCCAACGCAAGAGCAAAAGCTCGGAGGGTTTTAGAATCCGATGGCAAACAAAACCCTTCAGGAATATAAATTATCTTATTTTTTTTAAAAAATTACACATAGAGACATTTAAGTTTCAGAGAAAAAATTTAAATAATGAAACCATGATATAAGTTTGGAATTTTCTTGCAAGGGGGAATTTTATTGCAAAGTACGCTTAGAAATATTTTTCAAAATTTCTTAGATTTAGGAAAAGTAAAAAGAAGAAGAAGAAGAAAAAACATGGTATGGAAAAAATGATTTTCCCACCTTTAAAAGGGTGCAGAAATAATTTTTATAAATAATCGCAAAACAATCCCAAAATTTCATGTAAATTATAATTAATTAAAGTTTTGAAAAAAAAAACACCACCGCTAACAAATTTTGAGAAACAAACCTATTCCTATTCTCCAACAAATTCGACAACTCTACACCCAGTGGTCTGCTCTGTATGGATCTAATGATAAACAATGAGTTTTAAACAATTTTTAGGGAATGACTTGATACAAATGATAACGACTGCACCTGAAATGCTGTAATAAAACGCACGAGAAGTTCATAAGCTTTATTAACAACAACCAGATAATTGACTGAATCTTATTGGTTATAAATCAAATAACTTTCTTATTTATATGTCCATAACAATTATCCGGCTCTTCTCAAAGAAATGAGAAAAAAAAACGAACATAGTAGGATGTTGTAGTATGTTCAATTCATCATATTTGGTGACGAATGTCTAAATTTCGCTAATTTGCATTCCAAAGTGTAAGAAGTTCACACCAAACTCACTATTAGATAGTGACGTTTTATTCTATTAGATAGTGACGTTATAAATATTGTTCTTTACTATGATACTAATTTCGCAGGAAAGCAATGTTGAAGATTCTTAACTACATAAAATTTAAAGTCGTTTTAAAAGAAGGATATTGATCTTTTCATAGATATTATATGTTTCTGTACATTTATATTTCTCGAAAATACACGAAATATTGAGCACTAAAACAAATAGGAAACAAAGATCTGTCTACAAATATTCAATTTCCTGTAGTTCAAAGACGAAAATCATTTAAATCCTGTAGCACTGAAAAAAAAAGTCAAATATTATGATTTTTATATAAATTTAAACGGTTTGAACGGTTTCCTATATAAATTACTGGAATAGAATCTATTGCAGAATTGATAAATGCTTTTATTTTTAAAATTTTCTATAAATATTCCATTGTTAGCCTGTGGCATATAGTTTTAAAATGTAGAAAAAGTCGCTTCTATATTATTGAATGTGTTATGAACTTCTATATAATATTCAGTTCTCTCAGAATAAATTGTGAAATTTTATTCCTGATTTAGTGAACAATTTTCCTTTCTACATATTCCTTCAACAGTCCTATCTTCTGCAAGATATTCTTTCTTGGCATTTTTGCTATTCTTTCAATCTAGCCATCTTTGGTGACCAGGTAGTACTGGGTGGACAAAATTGGCCCGCAAAATATATTGGTTGAGTTAAATCTCTTATGCATAAACTTATATTCACGATTTCCTAAAGCAAACACTTTTATCAAATTGTGACAGCCATTAAAACCATGTTAATTTTATAGTCCCTCACCTATTATATTTCTTATGTATATAAACCATCCTACTCGAGTCAAATCCAATGACATCATAGTTCAATTGTAAAAGTCATTGTCCGCTTTTTCTTTAAATTTACTTTCTTATATTTCTTCTCTACAAAAAATGCAGATGATTGTCGATTTGAAGAATGTGTTACGGAGCTCTTGAACTCAAAGCTCTTAATCTCCGGATATAACAAATGGTAAGAGTACTGATATGGCATTGAAGTTACTTAGTAAGTAATTGTACATTAAGAAGGTGATTAGTAATTATTTATGCATGTGTACGTCAAAACAGCCTCGAACTACCAAATTCTTCACATACATACTTTGGAAGTTATATTTCAGAACGAAGTATTTTAAAATTTAAATTATAATTTTAATTAATAGAAAAGAGAGAGAACTTTTGACTTTTTTCACTAAAAACCAAAAAATTATTGTAAAAAACTAAATGATTTTTACGTCATTTAAGAATTCAAAAGAATTATTTTTAATCATACCAATTTAATTATCGTAGAAGTTTTTCCTAAAATTTGACAATCTTTTTTTATTTAAATACTTATTCATTCATTTTTATATCATATTAAACAGTCTTAGTTAGAGTAATTTTTGTCACAGAAACACAGACATACATTTTCCAAAAAACTCAGGGTGATCTAAAACGTAGAAATTGGTCAAAATCTCGAGTTCAATTTTTTTGACGATTATAATACTTTCTCTATACTATATATACGAGAAATCGAAAAAAAACTTTTGGAGAAATCATAACATCTTAGTTTGTCATAAGATATTTAACAGAAATTAAAAACAAACAATATGTAAGGCGAAACAATTAATAACAAAAATTCTTTATGCTTTAGCAAAATAACAATCTATCTCTAAAATATTGGAATTCCATTATATACACCTTTATCAGTATAATACTTATTTTACAAACGAAAGTTTTTTTTAATTTCTTGTTGTTTAATATTAATATGTGAAAATCTTTTCTTGGAAATTCAGCAATGTTTTGCTTGCTATTTTACGCACAATTTTATCCAAAAGAAAACACATAACCTCTTTCCAAGGAAAAAAAAAGATGAAATTGAAAAGTCTTGTTTAAGAAAGAACTGTCGAAACAATTTCAAGGAAATATATTTCTTTTTATTTTTAAAAATCCCATTTTATATACTACAGACTCGGAGCCAAAGTTCAAAATAAAATATTCTTCGAAGCGTGTAAGATCGTAAGATTTACTTCTAAATAAAATAAACAATCGGAACGTTTTTATTCTTTCTCTACGGACGGTGAGAAAAAAGTAAGTTAAAATAAATATTCAAAATCCTTGTTGAGCGATTTTTGGAATGTATTATTTGATATTAAAAAAACATCAGAAATGATTCACGTTTTAAAAGTTATTGAATTCAATTGGACAAAAGGTGTTCGAAAAACTAGATAATAAAAAAATAAAAGATTAAACTATGGAGTGTATTTATATATATGTTAAATCTAGAAAAAAGAAGAATTTGAAATTCTTATGTATTATAGAACAAAGTTAGAACTTTAAAGGCCTTTGTAAGACGTATCTCTTTCTAAACAATTAAGCAAAAATGAACTGAACTTTGCAAATTTATTTCAGATAAAAGAAAGACTATTCACAACTCTTCAAAGCTCAGAAATTAATAAACTAATCAGTTAATTAGAAATTAAACAAAAGCAAATTATTTCGTTGAAAATTATTATTCAAAAAATATTTTTATATATTAAATTTCAAAACTTTATCTTTCGAATGACACAAATTTCATTTCAGTTTATGTTTGCTTCAATTGATAATAATTTTTCAAAGTTAAATGATTTTAATTAGCAAATATTTCAGACATTTAAAAAATATATTTTAATAATTTATAAAAAAGCAATTCTTTCATTAAAAATATTAAACATAAGTTATTTTAATCCCAAGTGACGTCGGGTATAATAAATTTTGATTCTATATTACTATTTTTCTTCATTGCTTTGAAGCGATTGCAGGCAATTAACAATTTAAAAAATAAATTCTCTAATGGAAATAAATTATTAGCATTTCTCCTTTTTATTATATAGATGTTGAAGAATTAGAGTTTTAATAACTTCTGTTTAACTTGTTTCATATTTTCTACTAGTCGTCTTTAGATACTATTTGGTTTCGTTCGGAATATTAGATGTGTTTAGTTAAAAAAAAAAAGTGCCTTATGCATAATTTGATGCCTATGATATCCTAATTATAGAATTTTTTTAAACATCAAATTATGTCGTACATTAAAGCCACATTATTTTAATAGCTTTACAGCTGTTTTCTTTATCGTATTTATGAACCTTTCTAATGTAGTCGAAACCCATGTCACTATGTTGACATTAAAAATTTAAGCGCCTATGAAATCTATTTCAAATTATAGGATGGGTTTCTCAATTAGATAATTCACTTTCTGATTCCTGATTATAAATTGTCCAGATTCTAAGCAGAATCTTCCATCTTTATTTTTCAACAATAGAAGAAAATCACATCATTAAATATTTAATTAAACAAGGAAAATTGATGTGAATTTCATTGCAAAAATGAAATCAGTTATTGAAAATTATGCAAAAATTATTTTATTTTCACCTTAATTCAGGAAAATATCCACAATAACTAAATTGGTATTATTGAAAAAACAATTTTTAAATTCTAAAATGCTATAAAAATCAGTTCTGTGCTATGGTATTTTTGGAAATTATCATGGAAAAAGCATCGAATTCTTTCAATTTTTAATCAATAAAAATTCTTTTTATTTGAGAAAAAATGGCTCTAAGATACAAATTTCTGCTTTCCAAAGATTATTTTTCCTGAGTTCAGAACTTCTATGGCAGATGGTTTGTGTTTACACACACAAATATTTTTCTTTATAATAAATGGTACTCAGATTTTTACCCTATTCTTAATATGATACAATTTTTTAATTTAAATCTTTATATAGTTTGCGTGGCAACACATAATTTGAATTTCCTTAAACTTAATAATCAGTTAATCGATGAAACAATTAAACTTAATTTTAATTGTATAAAAGTGGCCCGACTTTCTTGTGAATTTGATAATTGCTTTTAAGATTCTATAATATTTAAAATAAAGTGTTATACATTAAAATCTAAGAGTTTTAAATTAATAAGAAAATTCTATTTTTTTTGCATTTTAATATAAATATATTTTCGAAAATAGTTTATATTTCCTGTACTAACGCACTGATATATGTTGCATCACGAAGGCATTAGAATTCCACTTCCTTGCTGGACAAATCTGGTTAACATTTAATTTATCATGTAGACAGTTTTATGGACGATTCCAGTTCTATCATTTCATTCATATTGGATATATTTATTGATAAAGAACGGACACAAGACGAATGAAACGATGAAATAAACATGCCTTGAATTTAAAAATTTGAAAAATAAATTAAGCATTTTTCATTTTAATTCCGAGAATCTGCATGTTAAAATATCATATAACTTAAAAAGATGGTACTTTAAAGAAATGATTACGTTATAACCGGACGATATGACGAATTGTTGGTTCTCAGCTATTGTGAATTTCTCCTTAATATAATGTTCATTTTTCTGATTGCGAACACTTTATTCTCTTGATGGTTGCATTACAAATAGTGGATTGAATAGTAATTCGTTGTGACGTCATACGCATGACGTGCGCGCCATCTATTGGAGAGAGTCTTTTCTAACTTCTAAACAATAACGAATTTTATTTTTTTCTTTATAAATTGCCCTTAAAAATAATAAAAACTATGAAACTAGAGACAATGGTCCCCACGAAACGTTCTCACAAACACTTTAATAAAGATGTATACATCTTTGTGCCCGCAAACAATTGTGAATTTTAGACAAGGCTGTGGACGACACCAGTGCTCATATATTTATTTTCAACGTCATGCACATGAGATTTTATTGTATCATAATATTGAGTAGAAAAATGATTATGCATTTGGAACAACTTTTTGTCGACTGATTAAAATTTGACTCGGATTCAGAATTTTAATAATAAGATTACATATAAATTTTACTTATCTATGTCGCGGCATTTTTGTGTTCGCATTTACCTGCATTTGGAAGTGCATATTTCAAGACTTTTGACAGATTTGGTTAAAAAATTCATGCAAATCTTTACTTTAGATGCTAAAACTAATTGTGAACCAAATTTCATTTAATTAGCTTTTATGTCTTGTAGCTAGCTTATACAATAGTCCTCGGATAGTCAGACAGATTTACCGTTGAAGAATTTTGTCCAAAATTTGATTGAAATCTATACGTTTCTTGTGAACACTATATACCAGATTTAATTCATTTAAATCAAACCATCTCTTTATGCTCAGAGACAAATCGACATGATTCCAAAAATGTGCTTTTCTGATTCTAAAATGTCTGAAAGGTGAAAAGTAATTGTTATCAATTTCTTTTTCTAATTGTACATTGTCTTTCGTGGTATTGTAACTTCACCTTCATAAACCCCATTAATACTGATCAGAAAATAAATAAATCCATTTTTTCCTTAGCTTTAAAATTGGTAGAAAATCTCACACGATGAATTATTAAACAAAGAACAATAAACTGTTCGAATTTCGTTCAAGTGACGAAAACTATTATTGGAAATTAGGCAAAAAATATTAAAAAGAAGTTCAAAAATTCAAGAAAAAATCCACAATACCATAAAAAAGAAAATTTAAAACATTCTTAAATGGTATTAAAATCAGCATTCGGAAATTATAACCAAAAAAAACAGAATCGCGTTTAATTTTTAATTAAATAACATTCAAACTATGGGTATTCCATTTCTTATATTCTATATTCTCCAAATTTGATATTTCCAAATCAAACAGTCTGTCTTGTAGAATGTGCAGACACATACATACATTCTTTTATTATATTATTAATAAATATGATATAAAATCTGCAAAACATGAAAATATTTCTTTAGAATTTTAAGAACTTGACAAAATTACTTATTGTCCTTAGAAATCGGTGAATTTCACATCCAAATCAGCTTTCAAATATAGTTGGTCAACCCCATTTGGGGGTCAGGGACAAGTCATATTCCAAACACGTACACAATAGCACACGTAAAGAATTCAATGACCCATTTCTCATGCTTAACATTACGGACACTATTGGAACAATTCCAAACTTCAGCTGCATCACAGAATGCTTAAAAAAAGATATCATTTCAGAGAATAGGAAATTTCATTCTGGAAGGCGCGAAAAAGAAAATAATACGAAGCGATTTAAAATCTTTACGACGAAATTACTCTTAGATAAAAGACTTGGTTATTTCTTTACAGATGCTTTTGTTAGTAATTGCATTTTTGAATTACCTCGGCAACCGGTAATTTTCTTTTAAATTCTCACAATAATGTGAACATCAAATTCGTTGGATTTATTATGATGTTTTCAAATATTTTCCCAGACTTTTTTTTTTAATTGTCACCTACGCAGTTAATATCGTCTGAGTTTTTTTTCTAGTCGTATTCAAATTTCTGAGGGAAATCGTATTTGCAAATGAGTTTTATAACTTGAATATGTTATTAAATGGAATAATACATAGAAATATTTTACAAAGAAAAGAAACATTGAAATGAATTTTGAGCATACACTTGTGCATTCAATAAAAGCTTGCAAAATACAACGTTTTTTTTTTTTAAATCTCAAACGTAGTATAAATTTTAATCCCTACAAGCAATAAGTTTTAATATAGTTCTTTTAATCTTAAATTTTAAGTTATAAGTTTCAATTTCTTTTTGCTTGAAAATGTTCTGATGAAGTACGAACATGTATTTTTATTTTGTTGTGTATAAAGTATAGAAATAAAAGTTCTGTAATTATCAAAAATATGAATACGGGATTTTGACTGAACTCAACATTTTAGACATGCCTAGTTAAGAAAAAAGGAATATGCCTGTTTTTTGCAAAAAACTCAAAAACTCTTTGAACTAGAAAGATATAATTTAATTAATGATCTTTGTATATTTCTTTGACATTTTAAATGAAGTTCATTGACAGGAAGTCTGTCTGTCCGAGTACACATGAACATGATAATTATGAAACATTATAAAACATGATAACTATGAAGCATTGTGAAACACGATAACTATGACACATTATGAACAAAATGTGCTTAGTAGATATATTTATCACTTTAATTGTAGATTTGTGTTCAATTTTAAATCAAATACGCCAAGAAGTTTGCCGTCTGTTCTGTAGTATGCATATAAAGGCAATAATTCAAAAACGTAACCACATCTATCAAAAGGTGCTGTCTTTCTGTCTGTCTGTACTTTCAAAAACATATATGCGATAACTCAAAAGCGCAGCGATTTAGATAAATGAAATTTGGAAAGTGCTTTTTCTTTAAAATTCTAATTCAGTGGCAGAATTTTCTGTCAACTTGTCGGGAAAAAAAAAGGATTCAGTTTATTTTTACTATACTACGAAGCACAAAACTCATATTTAGTATTCTGAAAATAAAAATCTGAGCACTTATGACATTTGCAGCAATTCCCAAAGTCCACAGTATTATATGGGGAGCGGGAGATGGTACTTTTATTTCAGAGTATGCTAGAATATTTTGGAAAGACTAAACCAGCAGGTTTAACCCCCATTTCTGCCTGAATTAACATTAAGAAGATAAGAGTAGATAAAATGTGGTAGGTACAAGGTCTCCTTGTGAATCATGCTACACTTCATACTTGCTGTCTTTACATCAGATCTGGTGTGCGACTCTATAGTTGCCTGTATGAAAGAGACAAGTAAAGACAGGATCTTTGTGTTTAATTTCGTTTCATTTATAGCGTGTTCCAAATTACACAACATCCTTTTTCCTCACTTTTACGTGACATAATATGGAGTTTTCAAATCAAATATGTATCGAACGATTGCTAAATGAAGATTGCTTTAATGTCTTAATGTAGAGGATAAGAAATAATGTAATTTAATGTAAAGGAGCAGTACTTTTAATGAACGCTGTAGAATGCTTTTTGTTTTCACTTACGAAATGCACAAAAAAAATTAATTTTAATTACTTAATTTTTTTTTGATCTTCAATAACTTTGTCGCATATTATTGCACAAAAGCAATTTTATTAACAATTTAAAAATGGAAAAAAAATTAATTTAAATTTTATTTCAGTAGAATTTCTCTAATTTTTATTAAATTAAAAATATTTTTAATTTTATATTGAAATATTTTTTTAATAATTTTAATTAATCCGTTAAAATACATTTTTGAATATATATTATTCTTTCGTACAATCATAAATAAATTTTTAAAAATAATATAAATAGGAATAATGAAGCCCAAAACACTATCGTGGCATGATATTCTGAAGTAGAGCTTTAAATATGTGTATAAGTTTTTTTAATATTAAGTAATTAATTATATTTATTATCTTGATTCTTACTTTAAGCTAATAAAAATATTAAATGTATGCATTAGTATAGTTGATTAAAAAACATTGTATTATTTTTCTAACAGTTTTCTCTATGGATTGTATACGAGATTTCATGTTATTTCTATAGTTCGCAGTTATTTATAAAAGCTGCAGCAACAAAACACGTAATTCGATGAAATATAAAATTACATAATCTAAATTCTTTACAGTTTTTTTTCTTTTCATTTAACATACAAGTAAATAATTTTATTTTTGAAACTTTCTGATTAATTTATAATATAAAAACTTTGTATATTTTTTCATCGATTGCCTTTTGTTTATTTATGTTTGTAATATTGGTATCCAGAATTTACTTTTACTCATTATTATTTAAATTCCAATAGAAACTCAATGTAAACAATCTAATTCGACCGCTTGTAATTCAATTCCGTCTGTTTCTTAAAATGTTTTCAAGTCATTTAAACTTTCCATTCACACAATGTTGAAATATGATCAATAATATATTGCTGTTAATTAATGGTCAAAACAAGAAAGTATTTTTGTTTCTGAATGATTATCGTTACTTATTTACCTGCAGATTGGATCTCCTTTGAGAATTGGGGAATATTTTTGAATTTTATTTAAATCTCTGCATATTTGTGAATTTTATTATTATTTGATATATTTAATTAAAATTATAAAATCTTTTGAAAAATGCCTGAGCACACTATAAGTAAATTTGGAGTTAAATTGTATGGTTATTGTTTTCAAAATGCTATATATTATTATTTAAAGTAACTAATTTAAATATTTATTGAAATTACCGATTTTAAAATTATCAAAGTCCTTCCGAATTTACATATTATTGCTCTATTTATAAGAAATATTTACTATTTCGTTATTAATTATGTAATGTTTATTGAAACTTACACATTAAAAATAAATATTTTTTTATTATTTTGGACTTCAAACTTATCGTTTTCTTTTACAATATTCCTTTAGACTTACAAGGGAAGGGCACGAGGTGAAAAATTGAGTTCAGGACGAGATTCAGGATAATAGTATACGTTTAGAAGGTTCATTTATGAAAATATTAAAGCTCAATACCAGTCAATCTCGAGAAAACGGTCATCAAATTTTCAGCATAACTTATATACTAATAAAGTGCCTCCCTTGTCGTGACCCGAATAGTACAGTGAACAAAGCGCTAACATAACATTCACGAGACCCGAGTTCGGAATACTGGAATTACTTTTTGCTTCTTTTTTTCATTTTTTTCTTTTAAAATTAATTTAATAATTTTCAAACTGTTTTAATTAATATGTGTCTTTTTTTATGCAAAAAGCAATGTTTATTCCCCCAATTCTTCGACTCTAATTTGTACATAGGTTCCGAAATAAGAGTTTTAGTTTCGCTTTCCAAATTCTTAGAATCCGCAGTCCGCATTTTAATTTACATGCCCAATAATTTATAATAGACTTATTCCATTCATGTAGTTCAATCTTACTGAATATCAAGGATAGTTGTTTTCATAAAATGCATCCCATAATAATTAGTTTAAGAATCGAAAAATTAATATTAGGCGCACATAAAATTAGTTGCCAAAACTTTGTAAAACTTCTCATTTTTCCAGCTAACTGATTTAAACATTTTCAATCATTTTATCACGACAAAGATATCATTCATCAAATGTTGAAGATAGTTATCTCATTACGTTAAGTTCTTTATTATTGCAACAGCGCTTTAATCAATTTAAATGCCTGCAGGCTGTTCTATTCCTATTTTTCCTGAGAACGCATTGGAGTAAAACCTACCCAACGAATATAAAAGACTTGGTTAGATGTTGATAGAGTTATAATTTAATCTCAAAGATGAAACTTTAGCGGAATGCAAGAATTAATTTAAGTATAGAAATTTAATTAGTTATCTTTATTGAGGAAACACATACTCTTATTCCTAGTGATACTAAAGAATAAATTAAATTTTCCAAACGGTTGAGAAATCAAAAATTTCGAAATGAAAATTCGTGCTACAATGCATTTGTCAATAAATTAATTTTATAATATATTTAATTAATTAACTTAATTAATTCATAATTATTAATACACTTAATTCATTTAATTCATAATTAATACACTTAATTCATTTAATTCATAATTATTAATACACTTAATTCATTTAATTCATAATTATTAATACACTTAATTCATTTAATTAATTCATAATAATTATTAATACGCTTAATTAATTCATTTAATTAATTAATTATTAATACACTTAATTCGCACTTTATCATACAATAAATTATAATAATAAAGTTTGATTATCTTTAGTTCATATTTTAGAAATATTTTTGTCTAACCGAAAACTAAAATGCGAATTTATTAGAACAGAGGTCATTTCCGAAACATAAACCAAACGAGATAAAACTCTTCTCTCCTCGGCATTAAAGATGTGGATCTTGAACAAGGCAATAAAATCAATGACTTCTTAAATCTTTGCCTTCAGAGTCTCACACATGAGCGTTTCTTGTTTCTTAATATAGTTAAGAAAACCAAGTCTGCATTCTGCATATTTATTTATCAATCAGTTAAAACACAATTTTAGTAAAAAAATTACATATCAATTTCATTTTGTCTAAGTCAACGCTGATTACTGTTATCGCGCTTACGTGCATATGAACATATAGACCAACAGACAGACAGTTAACTCATTGAACAGATTTGATACGGATTTACAATTAGATTCTAAAAATGAGTACCAAATTCGATTCATCTTGCTCCTTGCTTTTTACTTTCTCGTATATCTAATATAGGGGAAGTACTGTATTCTTCAAAAAAATTCGAACACAGTATTTTGATGAATCTTTTCGCTTTAGATCTCCCAGAAGTCAAAAAATGCATTTTTAGAACATATCCTTCTATATGTCTGTGTCAAAGATAATACAAAATACGTTTTGAACAATGACGGATGAAATTTGGCATACGATCTTTTTAATCAAATTTTTCAGCAAAATTCATTCAAAGGGAATTTGTTCAGTTGTTCAAGTATTTGTAACTAGAGGTTGATCGTCTGTCTGTCTGTATTTTAAACATATAAACACAATAACTCAAAGACAGAATGGCTTAAATATTTCAAATTTGGTATGGAACTTTTTGGCTACAAGTGTGGTTTTATGTCAAATTTTTATTTCAATCGGTCGGGGAAAACGCATCTAAAATACAGACTCATTTTGGATGCAATTAGCCACAGGCCAAGGATGTTTTCGGAATTATGTCTGTCTGCCTTTCTGTGAGCATAATAATTCATGAAATCAACTAATTTAATATTATGTTTTACCACCAAATCCATAGATTTGAATCACATTTTGGATGAAATATATTAAGAAGAAATCTATATATCTGACTGTTCGAAATAAGTCAATATGGTAATTGCAAAAAGGGAATATTTGACTCATAACTGTATTGTAGATACCAAATCAAATTTGAAACCAAATCCTTCTAGTGGCTGATACTTTATTTTTCTGTATTTTCTCAAAAACTTAAGCATAAAAACACAAAAATACAGTAATTTAAATATATTGAATCTGTGATTACAATTGTAATTCAGTGATAATTGTGGTCGGAAAAAAGTCGTCTAAAATACAGCTTCATTTTTTCTAGTACTTGCGTACTGATCATATTCCAGCGATTCATCGCCAAGGATCGCATGCTAATATGGCCTTTCATAACTACTGCCTGCCAGTGCCATCCTGTTTATAACAACAAAAATAAATTTATTAAAGAGAGTGCTAGTTAGTTTCAGAAAGACCACGCCCACTTACTTTAAAAAAAGATGCGACATTTATAAATGCTCCAGATATTAATTTATAACCAGTGTATTTTCTGAATGACTGAAATTATAAAACACATTTGTTTATGAGCATGGTTATTTGTAAATATTTTTCTAGCGAAATAAGTTAGAGAATGTTTATCAAAACAAGATTGTTTATCATAAAAGTATAGAGTTAGAGAGCAGTTAAGAAAATGTTTATTTTCAGATTTTCTACAAATATGAAATGAGACGCCTATTCCTGTTCTTATAATTCTGTTTATTAATTGAATTTATTCCGATTGGTTCAACAAAGCGGAGCGAAATCGTCCTAAACAAAACACGATTTCTTAAAATACATTTTAAATTAAAAAGACAGGCGATTCGATTGTTATTTAAATAAGACAAGTTAACAATGAAAAGAAAAGAAATGAATTTTCTGTTATTTAAATTAAAAATACATTTTTCATGTTCTATTTATACATTAATTAAGAATTCTGAATGTGATGAAATCTGATAATCAGTTGCGATTAAATTAATTTTCTCGGGAGTCTGAATAAATGGTCTGAAAAAATTATTGGCTTTTCTTTAGAGAATTCTATTTCACTAATTTATCGAGAGTATTTATATGTAATTAAATTCAAATTTTGCTTTTATTGTATAATAAAGAGAATATATAATTAAAGTAAAATTTTTATTGTAGATTATTCAAAACTTTATTTATACAATTACGTTCTTCTACCAGAACATTTCTTCATTCGTTGACTTTTTTTTGTCATACTAACTTCTAGAAATGTTTATCTACAGTTCCTATCGATGCATTCATAGGTATCAATTTTCATTTATTTGGAAAAAAAAATTACTTCTAATTCTATAAACAATTTCTCAGTTAGAAAAGTGAATATAAAAGTAATATCATTAGCGAAATTTAAAGTAAGTGAAAACGCTGTGGAAAAGTCAATTTTTGGCAAAAATATTCACTGTTTTTATTCGATATTCTGAATTATTGTACCGTTTTCTTCAAAAAAGTATTTGAATTTGGTTTTTGCAATCATTTTTTGAGAAGTTATATTTATTTTTCAATCTGCATAACTCACGTTTTCATGCTATTTTATATCTTCACATGCATGTATTTACATGATGTATTAGAACGTCTTCGTATCATTATATTTTTCTATGTAAAGCCTGTGGTAATGGTTTCAGTTGCGATTTTTGCGTACTGCGTCATCCTTCCTTTTCTCCTGCATAATAACTTTTTAGCAGAGCCGTCAGCGTCAGGCATTCTCATATTTTTATTTTCAGAGTCCGGAACATAAGCATTTTATGCCTCAAACTATTGTAAAAAAATTTAATTATGCATTTTGGATAATTTTTTTTTATTTCCTGACTCAAAACAAAATTTGTTTCATGATAACAATTTTAATAACAAAATCATACACCACATTTCATCTATCTATATTGTTGCGTTTTTGATTTATCTCATTTGAGTGAAACCGATAGATTATAAACCCACTGACGGATGGATTCCAAATTTGATAAAAATCTACATTTTATAAGCTTACTCTACAAACTTGGTGTATATACCAGAGAGGAGATTTCATTTTCATGCATTTGTGCGAAATTTCTACGGGCGAAATATCATTTGTTTCAAAGTATTTTTGAGTTACGGTGTTCATAGGGAAACAAAGTGACTCAAATAATTCCAAAAAATATGCTTTTCAAATTCCAGAAACTCAGAAATATGGAAATAGGTCGAAATCTCATTTATAATTCCTTCTCTCAGCATCCTCCGTATCCAAGAAAATAAAATTAGTCGGTTCATTTATTTGTAAAGCCTATAAATCCAAAAATCAGCGGACCAGATGAAACATATGTGACCCAAAATTCAAAATTATAGATCAGAATACATTTTGAAATAAATCTTGAACCCGAAAAAATATTTTTCAAAGCATATAATTATAATCATTTTTATTTTACTATTCTATAAAACTGCACGGAAAGCGCTCGTTTTAACAGAAAATTATTTAACATGAAATTTGATATTTATTCTACATTAAAAATATTTACAAATTTTCTTTAATTTAAACTTATTTATTATGCAAGAAACGACATGGAATTATTTAAGGAAACATTTAAAGTTAAATTTTAACTATTGAATAGATGGTTCTTAATATTTTTTCATATATATTAAGGCTAGAATCCCACGTGGCTACTAGTTGAGATTTTTTAATATCCATAAATTATTTTATTTTCTTTCAAATGCACGAAAAGAAGCAAAGAAACTAATCTTAAAGTTCTGCATATGGTATCCATATTCAGATTTTACTTATAAGATTTTCTTAAAAACGTTATTCATTCCTCGTCGATTAAATTACAGCACTTTAATAACTGTCTTTATGTAATGTTAAAATGAAACAACCAGTGGGAGCTCTCTCCCAAAAACTCTCTCGCATAGACTAATAAATTTATCATGCCAGAGAATGCCTTGAATGACACTGGCGTCCAACAGTCAAGAAATATTAACTGTTGGCGAGGATTTCGCATTCTTACTGAATCCTTGGCGAGTTATTTAGAGGTTAATCCCTAGCACACTGTTAATAGTATCTGAAAGATGAATTTGTGCATTAGACATATTTTCCTCAACCGATTGAACACAAAACTGCATTTGCATCACAAAATCCCATCATAATTTGCTATAATTAAGTCAATACTCTTTTGAATTATCGGTTTACATATTTCTGAAAGTACAGATAATCAACCCATTGTTGGGTGCGGCTCAAAATTTGATAGGTTCCCAAACTATAGATGTTAAATCTGTATACCGAATTTCATTTATCTAGCTCTCTTCATTTTGTAATTATCATGTTAACTTATATTCGAACAGAATGCGTCCTCTGAACGACTTTTAGTCAAAATCTGATAGAAATAAGCAGATTTGGTGTAAAAACCGGATACCAAATTTTAACCGTCTAGCTCAAAGCGTATTTGAGTTATCTTTGTCACAGACGCACTAACGGACAGTTTCTAAAAATGTATTTTTCGAACTCAGGGAGGTATAAAACGTACAGATTCGTCATAATCTCGAGTTCGAATTTTTTGACGATAATTATACTTTCACTATACTACATACAAGAAAGAAAAAGATTGTATATGGGAGTTAATATTAGATTCTTACAATAAAATCACATATTTAAAATTCAAAAAGATATACATTAGGAAGTAAATACAACCGTAAGGAATATTTAGTTCTAGAAGTTACATAAAAACAATACAGAGTTCATATCACGACTGTCCGCATAATGTTTTATCTTCACTAAAAAACAAACAAATTTTTTTTTCTTCTTAAAATGCAAAATTTTATCAAAAAGTAATCGATAAATATTATTTATTCGATCGGTAAATATTTGAAACAATGGTCAAAAATAAAGAACTAATCCCTAAGTCAGTCGGCGTAATTAAACCGCTATTATTTCATATGAAAGCTCATGGCGCTTCGATACATCATCAAAGATCGCCTTAAAAACACCCGAAGAAGAATTCTTAGAAAAAAGTTTTTACTTCCTTGTGTATGTAGGTAGAAGAGATTAAATGAAGTAATCACCGAACACATTGAAACTCGAGATTTTGTGGAATTTTTCCGTTTTAGATGTCACTGAGTTCCAAAAACGCATTTTTGGAAAATGTCCATCTCTCTGCTTATCTTTCTATGACAAAAATAATTAAAAAATGCTTTGAGCTAGACGAATGCTGATTTCTATCGGATCTTGAGTAAAATATGTTCAGGAAATCTGTTTGTCCGGCTGTTCGATTATAAGTTAACACGATAATTACAAAACGAAGAGAGCTAGATAAATGAAATTGGTTTACAGATTTAACATCGATAGTTTGTGGCTCAAAATTTGATAGGTGCCCATCCAACTATGGGTGGATCTGTACTTTCAGAAATATGTAAACGCAAAGATTCAAAAACGGATATAGCAAATTTAGTATGGGATTTTGTGACTAGAAATGCAGTTTTATGACACATTTTTATTTCAATCGGATGGGAAAAACGCATTTAAAACGCGAATTCGGTGTTCGGATACTATCAACACTATACCAGGGATTAATCGCCAAAATACTGGCCAATTTTCACACGATCGGCTCTGAAAAAATACTAAATGAAAGCCAAGGGGTAAAATTTCGTAACTATTGTACACCAATGCCATGCAAGGGGGGTTATCTGAAATAATACATTTATTAAAGAGTATGCGAAAAAATTTTGGAGGGACCACTCCCACTGGTTATTTTAAATGGCGGCTTATATCCACTTCCTAAATCATCAATAGTCACTTTTCACCACCCCTCCTTCCCATTCATTTCGAACTGATATAGCAAAACAATCTCTTGACATAGCTCCTAACATTAAGACACATCTTAGCCTTAACAACTAGATCAGTTTCGTCAGTTTTATTAACGAATAAATTGCACTTTTCACGTGTATTAATTAAGTAATTAGATTGCTGTAAGAATAATGTACAAGTTTGATTATAATACCACTCTAATTTAATGTAATGAAATGTAGTTCATAAAAGTAGAAATTAATACTATTAATGTAGTTGGTAAATAACTAATCGGCGAAGGTGGCTAATTATATATTTATAGTTGACTGTTAAATATCCCCGCCTCTTATATTAAATAATTTTTCGAAAATCAATAAGAAATGTTATAAATGCAAAACTGTGATTGATTTTTTTGAAAGATAAAAAATATACATCATTGTAACGAAGTGATTACTTTGACCTTAAGCTAAAGCTTTCACCTTAAGAATTTCAATGAATTAATTTTAATTAAATCGTATTAAAACCTTTTACAGGATGATGCAATAAGGGATTTAGTAATTAATTAATTTGTGCATGTCTGCAATTGCTAAAGCCCTTTATTTGACATTCAGTAAGATTTTCCACAGAAAAATATCGTTAAGTCCCTCCTCTTAAGAATGTAAGAGAAAGACGGAGATAATACACTGAATAACTTTTTAACTTTTTGAACAGAAAGGGGAAAAAGTATTCTTATTTTTTCTATTTTTCTTTTGTTGCAATATATCAGGTTAATTAAGATATTTGAGTTCTTTTTTACACACTTTCTACTTTTTCGTATAGGAGGAATTGCTATGATCAAAAGGCACCTGAAATTATTCATTTAAAATATACCTACTGCGTATATATTTTGCAAACTTTAGTCAAATATTTTTAAGACTTCAATAACAATCTGGCAACAGTCAGGAATTTATTTCATTTTATCGTCTGAAAATAAATTTGTTTTTAATGAAGCACGAATTTTCACTCTGTTTATTTTCCAAAACAGCAAATTTTATTGTGCAAAAAGCATACATTAAATTTTGTTTTAGTAATATAATTTCTTCCATACAAACATTTGTTAATATTCTAAAAATCTTTTTAAGACTTCTATTTATCAAAAACAAATATATTTTTTTGGTATAGTGTTTAAAGTTAAATCCGTAAAGAGAATCCATCATTGATGATGTGTATAACATAAGGGCGTCAAAAATAACATTTTTTATTTAAAAAGAAAAAAAACATTAAGTAAAAAAATAGGTTTTTTTTGCTTAATGGAATACATAGCAGGTATATAAATCTTGTGAACACAGAAAAAAGTACAGTTGGCGAATGTATCGCATGATTAATCCCCTGGCATGAGCACGCAGCTTAAACTGCAAAAATTTATATTTCTTTTTTTTTTTGAGGGGGGGAGGCTATATCCCTTTGCTGCACAGTATTTCACTACATACAACACCTTTCGTTTATAGAAACGCTAAATTCAATCATAAATAAAAAAATAAGTTTAGGACTCACCTTTAACTTTCCATTTTAATAATAGATAGCATTTTAAATCAATTAGATGCATAATTTTTAGGTATAGCGAGCTTTGTAAAAGCTTATTTTTCTTCAAGGAACTTTGTTCCTTTTTTTTAATGTTTTAAAAAAATTATTGGCAAAAGTTTTTAACCCATTTTGTTGGCTGTATCTTAATCTATTTATTCTAAATATTTTTTGTTATTTTTTTTTTTGAAGAGAATGTGTACGTATAATCGCTGGGTGAAATTAGGCGTTTCAGCAGCTGGAACACTGCACCGATCATATCACGCGGTGAGATGTTGTGGCGGAAAGATAACACGTGTGTTTAAGTTCCTTCTTCTCTTTTTTCCATGGAAGGTTTGATTTCTTGAAAATGACCGACCCTTACCCAGGGTCTATGAAAGTTTTATTTTTTAATCAATATCTTTTATCATCTTTACTTAGTACAGAATTTTCTGCTCTTTGAGTTTCAGTAATGTCCGTTTTATATAAATGTGTAAATATTTGTAATTATATATATTATAGCAAATTTTTTATTTTAAACTAGTTAGTACCCGGCGCGTTGCAGCTGCAGATAAATTTTTTGGAAATATCGTTTGCAATTTAAAATAGATGTATTTTTTAATTAGGAATGATAAGAAAAATGATAATTATTTTCGCATCGACAATGAACACATTAATTGAAATTTAATGACATATAAAGTAGAAATAACATTCTTTTTTTTTTGCTTTTTTTTTCAAGTGCTTTAGGGTACACAGCATTTTTTTATTATTTTTTTATTTCTCCGTCTTTAGAAAAAACAAATTTCGTATCTATCCGACTCGTGAACATCTAACATACAACTGGCCATATGAGAAATATGGATTTTCTAGGTTCAATATTAGATATATATCTATAATCTTCGCCAAGCAATAAATTGGCAAAGTTTTATCGATAAGGCAGCGCATAAAATAAGAACAAACAAAAATTCATTTATATATATATTAGATAATTACTGGAGTTTTTTTTATTGTAAATAAATATATTGAAAATTAAAATTGCAATGGAATAAACATCATGATTTGAATATCTACATGTGGAGGTCAAGCAAAGGGAAAGATTTGCGCCTCCAACATTTTCCATGATTTTCAAAGGCTCTCTGCCTTCTTTTCCTGTTTAACAACCCTCGATACCTTCAGAGGATTTGGGTTTTCACAAAGGCAATTAAAAATAAGAAGCTATATTATTATATCCATAAAGGCTAAGAAAACTACTCTCTTACAGGTTTGATGCTCATACTGCATTTTCCATTCATTTAACCATGAAAAAAACTATTAAAATTATATATCTGCTTAATTTGGTATTAAAATCTTCAGACTGGTACAATAAACAGAAATTTAATCACAATTTTCATTAACATAAATCAGGCCTGTAGGCAAAATATCATCAGGTCAAACTAATGATTCTCTGACCATAAATATTGAAATAACCATCAAATCAGAATTATCCGAGGTAATTCTTAAGGAAGCAAAAGTTTATAAATTTTACCTTATATGAAATTTGACTGAATTCTTTTCACTAGTTTTTGCTGCAAAGGCCTTAAAACAAGAAAAGCTAGTTTTTTTTTTTCACTCACGTGCAGAAAATTTTCTGAAACTAATAGCATAAAGATGAATTTCTATGGAATTATAATAGAAATTCTAATATTTTGCAGAAATAATAAAAAATTGTATAACTCTTCGTTTAGTTGGTAACATGCTTTTTACATTCATAAAAGGACAAGATTTTTATTTCTTCATATAGAAATGAAATATTATATATTTGAAGATTGCAATACATTATTCTATTTCTATATATATATATATATAGAAATATTTTATATAGAAATAGAGTAATGTTTTGCAATCGTCAAAAAATTTTGATTTTGATATTTTGATGAATCTTTACGTTTTAGATATTCTTGATTTAGTAAAACACTTTTTTGGAATTAAGTGGTTTTGAAAAAGAATAACTCAAAAACTTTCTGCTAAATTAATTAATTTCGGTCGGCTGTCTTTTTACCAAATGTGCAGCTTTTTATTTCAAATTTGCAGCCTTGCCTGAGGTCCCAGTTTCCATGCAGAAAGGGGGACAAGAATTTGATAAAGGGGTATGGCAGAAAATTTCGAGATCACTCACGCTGGTCTACACCAACAAAAATAAATATAGAATAAAAGTAAATATTAGCAACATACATAAATTTTTTAAAAATGCGCACTATTAAAAAAATTAAACAAAACTTTTATGCTTAAGTACACCGTATTGTGCATTTCCTCTTATTAAATAACTAAAAATGTTCTACAGTAAAAAAACAGAATTATTGTATTTATAAAACTAATTCTATAATGTATACATATAGACACATATAGATAAGACACATATAGATATTTAATACAGAATTCGGTTATTTTCAGTGCTTAAGACTGCCTCTCATTACAATATTGAAAATTGCTACATGCTATCTTTGTGAACAGAGTGTTCAAAACAATAATGTGAGGTACTCAATGCATTAAAAAAAGATGCCACTTACCAATCAAGAGAGATGATTTCTGTCTAATGTTCTATTTCTACAAATTAGAACATAAAATTTTTGAAACGATTCCAAGTTGCCAAACAAGATGTTAACTGAAGCAAACTAGAAAGTATGGCAATCATAGTTAGAAATGAATAACTTTAAATTCAATCCAATAGTTTTGAACTTTTTGCAATTATAATTTGTAGTTGCACTATTTATTTTATTTTCGAACCTTTTGCGATCGGAGTTTTTATATGAATATCTGTTTTTTACATGATTCAGTTTTTTCTAAAAAAAGAATTTTTGCAATACTTGCTATGTCTGAGACATCTGAAAAATATCTCTGGGCAAATTTTTTCAACTTAAAAAACATCACTGTTCGAAGAGCAACACATTTACAGCAACTCCGTTAGCACTTTGAAATTAAGTGTCTGAAAATTCCAGCAGAAAAATATTGCAATAAAAAAGAAAACAACAAAAAAGTGATTGAATAAAAATGTTACAGATAATGATATTTTCTTTGTTTTCTTAATTCGTTAAAATTATTACTCTCCATTCACATTTTATTCATTCTTCAAAATATATATATATATTCTACTAAGCATATGGCCTCGCAATGGCGAATTCTTATAAACCAAACGACAACAAAATTTCGAGAAAAATATTTTTTTATTAAATTGCAGTAAAATAAAAAGCGTAGACAAGTGAAAATTTTCTGAAATAATTTCAATAAAACAATGCCTTCAATGTTAGAAATTATTATATCTAAAGGAAATTTTATTCTTAAAAGAATTAGTTGATGAATACTTTTAATTTGCAGTTTTATTAAAATTTGCGCAATAAATATACAATTTAATAACAGAAAAGCAAACTGCTGACAGAACTTTAATAAGACGATTAAACGTTTGAATCAGCGCTGTGATGGATATTCCAGTAATAGAAATCAATCATCAAAAGATTCATTCATGGTTGTTTCATAAAAAGGTAAACAAAGCATATATATAATACATAATATTCTATTTAATTTTATACAATTTTCACTTAACCTTCAATTTAAGAGTATTAATGCATTAAGATGCACTTTATCACCTTCGCTTAGAACGTCATATCTGTAAAGTGCACTGAATTACAGAATATTTGCCATTTTTATCTGTGATTCTGTAAAAATTAAGAAATTTAAAACGCAAACACTCATGTGCTTTTTATATTATTGTAGGGATTGAAAAACAATAGCGATTCCAAATAGATATGACATTTAATTAAATTCGTAGGTCAAAGGATTAATACTACATATTTACTTACATTGAAATAATTTGTCATTTCTTGTGCCTTGAGCTTACTACGGGCGACCGTAAATTATGCCGAAAGGATTTCTTTGCAATTTTCTCTTCTTGCATTTAAAACATATCTATGAACTTTAATATTATTGTTTTTGCCGTGGAATGGCGTACACGTTTTTGGTGAAAAACTAATCTTTTATCGTCATCAATTTCTTTTCCTTAAAAACAGTGTTCACGTGAGACCAACTATTGCGCGCAATGGAAGGTCACGCCTACTTCAGGAAAATCACGTGACCACAATTGGATAATAGCAAATAGTTCTCCCGATGAGACAATCGTTTACCATTGCGCTGTTGGGATCACGTGATTTCCTAAGGAAGGTATGGCCTTTTATTGAATGCAATAGTTGTCCTCGTGTGAACGCTGCTAAATTGTAGTCACACAAGAGGTAATTTCAATATCATTCAAACTTTCTTCCATTTGATTATATTCTAATCAATCTGATAGTTCTTCTGCTGTAAAGTTTTCACTTTTCAGTCCCACGCTGTAGCATACTTTTGACAGTAATTACAATATCGGTTTTATCAATAGTTTTAGACAAGAATTCATTCTATAATGTTTATGTTCTCGTGCTTACAATACATAGAAACAAAATGACACTGAACTGAATGGCACTGAAATGACACTCCCTGACACTGAAGAATTTATTTTTCGAATTATGTCGGTCTTGTCATTCTACAAATGCGATAACCCAAAACATACTACAGACGAATTTGGTATGTGGTCTTTATACAAATATTTTGTCGATTTCTGCCATATTTTGAAAGGAATGTATTCAAAATAAATTTATCTATCTGGCATTTATACAGATCTTAGCAGCGGTCTGATTTTCGAACCTTAAAATCTGGTGCTACTTTTTCCTATAATGAAGCGATGCCTTTTGGGGCAAAGCTTTCCAATGGACCCCACCTTCTTTTTGTAAACCAATCGCGTTTGGCGATTAACTGATTGGCCTAAAATACTGTCGGTATTATTTCCTATTAAAAATTTTATATATAACTTAATGTTCCTGATTCCATTCTGAAAAACATTTTAAAGCAACAAATCTAACACGTAATTAATTGAAATCCAATTTAATCAACTAATCTAATCTAATCGTGTTATATAAAAATCTTCACCTACGTTGTTACTTAACCTTCTAATTAGATGACACATCATATTTGAAACATTTATTGTTATTACAATCGCTATTTTTACATAAAAGACATTTAAAATATTGAGGCTTCGTCAAGAGATTTTTGCGCTTTAAATTACTTAATATTTTCATTTAATTTCTGATTTAAATTCTAAAAAATGAATAACTTGATGCACGTTTCAGACGCGCCATTGTATGTGTATAGGAACGATCTAAACAGAGTGTAGTTTTATGACATCATAATACTAAAAAAAAAAGCTTACTTTTAAGAAATAAATTTTACAGTATTTCCTATTTCTCAATAGAAGCCTTCTTCCTTAGCTCATGGCAATAGAAAAAAAAATAACGCTATTAAATATTTGACTCAACAAAGAAAACGGTTTGAATTTCAGCTCAATCATGAAAACCATTGTCGATTAATTTTGGTTATATTAACTTTCCAAACCCTAGGTAGTTATAAAACAGCACTAGGGCTATTTTGGGACGGACCTCGTAATTTTGAACATAAATCGAATGACACCTGAGCTGGCACCCCCCTCACTCCGAACTTCTCATTGTCTTAAACACATTTGCTATCAATTTGGAGTTAACTGTAGCTTTACTTTTCTTTTTTTGTCACCCTTTCACCGTCAAATGCGATGTAAATACTTGCTACAACGAAATAATAATTTTCATTAAATATTTCAAACAATACTGGCAAAACAAACCTCAGATATCATGGTTCAATGACTCGCTATCTACCAATCAGAAAGCGAATGAAAAACAAGGTTTATTAAAAATAAATTATATAATAGATGGATGTGCAAGGGAATCACATTTTCTGTCAAAACATTTGACTCATTCTTGCAACTCGTTCTATTTAAATGTCCATAATTATTTTGTTTCTTATTTTTATGTTTCTTTTTTAGGTTGCTGCATCGTCTCTCAGGTGACAGCTGCGCTTCCTTTGGGAGGGAGGGGGGGGGGGGGGGTACGTTTAGTCATTGAATAACAAATCAAACATTATGCTTATTAAGTAAGTCAATGCAGCTCATGCAATGGATTTTGAACGCAATAAATGCGATTGTTAAAGTTCACAATCGATGCAGTAACTTTAACTTCCGAAGTCAGCGATAGTTATTCTTTTATGTTAGTTAAATTAATTTTGCCACGATAATCTTCAGCGCATGCAAGTATTTTGAGGAAATTTTGTATCTCTATTTTAGACCTCTCTGAATATTATCTTTTTTTTTTTTGTCTTTTCTGAATATGATTTTGTAAATCATTAATATGTGTTTATTTTTATGTTTGGTAGTAAGGTGTGTTTTACTGTTTTTTTTTTTTTTTTTTTTTTTTTGCAAAAATAATATTAGTAGAATTTTGGAGTCATGCTTTTTTTTTTCTTGATATATTCCATTTCATAGAATCATTTCTTATTATATATCAAATAAAATAACTTAAAACTCATACGAATAAAGAATATAATTGAAAAAGATTTTTAGTACCTCTGTTGCGCGTGTATTATTCTGCAGATAATTTTGGAAAAAATTATATTTTTTTGTGCTTGACAACAAAGTGTGTTTTCTATCGCAAGTACTAGTAGATGATACTGGCTTCTTAAGAATAATTAAACGCCAAAATTCAATTAATTTTATTTTTAAAAAATATGTATTGAACTTTGGCGACAAGTCATGCTTATTTTCCTAATAGTGCCTTTGAATTGAACTATTTGGCAATATAAATTAGAGAAAATAATTAGAACCGCACACAAAAAATGATTATATTTCGGAGTATTTTACTTATATCGCATCGATCCTGAATATATAATAAACGTTAAGAGTGATAAATAAAAAAAATTCGATAGGTAAGAGACTTGTGATTACTGTCTGATTTCTCGCCAAGTACGACAAAATCGTGTCAGCCAAAAATATAATGGTTAATCTTTAACTCATAATTCATTACTATAATAGGTGGGAGTGGACACCCCAAACTTACTCGCATCTCTTTTATAAACTTGCCATGTCAGAGGCTTGTATGGCATAGACGTACAATTTTTGCAAAATATTAAGTTTTGGATTCAATTTACTATTTTTATTTAATCTGTCATTGTCGTCCTTGGCGACTATTTTGGAGACAGATCCCTGGAATGCGTTAATAGTGCCCAAAAATCGAATTTGTGTTTTAGAGGCGTTTTTCTCAACAGATTGAAACAAATATTTGACACAAAACTGCACTTTTATCCGTAAAATCCTATACCAAATTTTATATATTTAGATCATTGCGCCTTTAAATTATCGCGTTTACGTGTTTATGAAAGTACAGACTGACAAATGCTCAATCCCTTGTTGCATTAGTGTCTTTTGAAGGTGTTGAAAATTTGAAAGGTGTCTAGACTATAGATGTTAATTAGTTCATCAATTTTTTTTCTATTTACACCTTCTTTTTTCTCCATATCGTGTTAAATTATATTCTGAGAGCCAGAAAGACAGACTTCGACTGAGCGGATTTTACTCCAAATTTGACAGAAATCAGCAAATTTGTTATAAAGACCGTATACAATATTTCAACCTTTTACCTGAAAGCGTTTTTGAGTTATCTTTATCACTGACAGACAGACGGACATTTTACAAAAATGTCTTTTTTGGACTTAGGAAGGTCTAAAACGTGAAGTTGCATTAAAATCTCGAGTTCGATAATTTTTTTTTATTTTAAATTTAATTTCACTATACTAAGTATCTGAGAAAGTAAAAATTATGGAATCTTAAAAATAAATTGTCCTCAAATCCACTATCAGACGCCCTTTCAAGTATGAAATCCGTTATATAATTGAATAAAGCAAATGATAAATAATACTGAATTAAACACTGAAAATATTAATATTGTATATTGTCAGAAATTGAAATTTTTTTTTCATTGCAACTTGCCAAGAGATGCGTGAAATTCGCATACAAAACTCGATTATTAAAGTTAAGAATTAAAAGAATCCAAAGGTGCCTCCAGGCAATATGTAGCGTTGTTTACAAGATGAAGTACACAAGTTTGTATGGTTAAACTCTTTGTTAACCGAGTTTGAAGGAATCGATAATATCGATGATTTACATCGTTCGTATGTAAGAGAAAGAGTGAAAAGTTGATTACAAAATTTCCACATTACCAATATGGGGAAAAATCCAAAACATTAATATTAAAATGATCTTATTAAATAATATATATATGTGTGTGTGTGTGTGTGTGTGTGTGTGTGTAATTTGATATATAATATTTTTTGATATAAATAAAATGTATTTTTGGATATATTATAAATATATCCATAAAAGGAATTAAAGTCAACTCCAAGAAAAATAGATGGTATCCATATTGAGAACAAGCAGAAGTGGTCTCTTCAAAACTTTCTTGCATACTTTCTATTAAAGGTGTTATCTCAGAGAATGTCTTGCATTGCATTGGCGTACATTAGTTGCAAAATATTAACCCCTTATTTAGCACTTTTACTGAATCTATTGTGTGATCCTTGGAGAGTTTTTTAGACGATTAAACCTTGGAATGCTGTTAAAAGAACCGAAAATCGAATTTGGTTTTCAGACGCGTTCTCAAAATCGATTAAAACAAAAATCTGACACAAAGCTGCATTTGTAGTCACAAAATCACAAATCAAATTTGTTATATATAAATCATTGGGTTTTTGAGGTATCGCGCTTACATGCTTCTGAAAGTACAGACCTATAGGCAGTCAACCACTTGTTGAATTTTGAGTGGCACCTACACTGTAGATGTTAAATCTATATATTGAATTTTATCTATCAAGCTCTCTTGGTTTTGTAGTTATATAGTTAACTTATATTCGAACAGCCGGACAGACAGACTTCCACTGAACGGATATTACTCAAAATTTGATAGAAATCTACAAATTGGTGAAAAAACTTAGTTCCAAATTTCATCCGTTCTAGCTCAAAGCTTTTTTTAGTCCTCTCTGTCACAGATAAATAGATTTTTTGTTAAAAAAATGTATTTTTCGAATTTAAGAAAATTCTAAAACGTGGAGAATCGTCCAACTCTCGAGTTCGAATTTCTTCACGATTACATTACTTTCTCTTTACTTTGCAACTATAAGAAAAAGTAAAAAGTAAAAAAAAAAATAGCAAATAAAAATTAAAATGAAATCTACGATCGCAAATTTCAAGTTATCATGTGAGAACATTATTATTTTTCAAGTCATTATTTGCCTTAATTCATTTAAGTCATTAACCGGTTTAAACCGGTTTGAACAATCACGAGACTTCTCTATCGGTCTAAATCCCCCACTCCTCTCTCTCTCTATATATATATATAATTTTTTTTAACTTTCATTTTCAATTTTTCAAAGTTTTGAAGCTGGAGCGATTTTGAGATGAAATAACAGTTACGATGTCATAGTTCTGAGTCAACCTTTTAAAAACGCATCTGCTGTCAAAGAAGCATACGTAATAATAAAGCAATGCTGGTAAAAGCAGATAAAAAAAATATATGCGATTAAACGATGAGGAAAATGACCATTTATGCTTTAGTCATTGCCTATGCGATTTCGAACTTCAAAACAACATCATATTCTCACATGATTATAATTTTCATAATTCATAAACAAGAGAAATTTTGTCTATGAATGCTTGAGCATTTATTGATTTCACTTACTAAATTCAAGTTTACGCAGTTCATATTGTCTGGCGTGTTATTGTTCCTGATGGCACTTGCCATGGACATGCCCTCTGTTACGTAGACAGCGATTTAAGCCGATAAAGTGCGTCTCTTGTTTTTGTTTTTTCTAGTAGCGCCAACTAAGGTCAAGAGTACGACTTTGTCACTCACGCATCCCTCATTCGCTTGCACAACCCCTTTTAACAAGAGGTCATATTCACATATCTCACATATAGAACAGAGTGTTGCGAAATTTCTTTACCGGGGTTCGTTTGGATAGTGGAAATGATATGGTGTGTAGAACGCTCAATCAGTAGAATAAAAACAACGACGTTTATTTACACGAAGACACACAGGACAGCACAAAGCGACAACTATATACAGCACAGAAGACGATTATCTTCACCCGAGACGTGTAGCATACAACAGCACACACAGCAGCATACAACCAGAATCTACTGCAGACAGTAGCGCACAGCTCCGTTCAGCACGAGCTTGACTCAGTCGCTTCCGACTCCTCCGTCTTCTACTTCTCCGACTCTGGCTCGGAATACTGACTTGACTTCTCTGGCAGTGCAGCCCCTTTTATAGGTCTCAGAAGGCGGGGCTAGAAGCCTCTGAACCAATCAGAAACGTTCGAGGCGTATCTCGGTTCCTACTGGACGGATCGGGAAAATTCTCGAAGTTTCGGGTATAATCTATTTTGCCAAATTCATCGCCAAGTCGCCAAATGGTCGCCAAGTTTGTTGCCAAGCTCTGGGACCTCCGACGCGCTAGTCCCATTCAGATGACTGTAAAACCCTCTTTCTATTGATGGAATAAACTATGCTGGGAAGCCGAAATGCAGGTTTGTAACAAGAGGAAGAACAGCCATACCCAAACCGGGACGTCCAGATCACGGGGAAGACACGCAACCTTTATGCCAGAACGCCGGTTCTGACGGTCTTGCATTATTAGGAAACAAAGAATGCTTAGTTCGACTTCCTAAATGAAAAAATTATGACAATAATCGATGAACATTACAAATTTACAAAAAATATTTTTAGAGGGGTAATGTTCTTCTTAATATCTTCTTACTTTAACAAAATGAAATAAATAGAAGAAAATTATACACAGATTACAATGCAAGAAAATTGTCTGTTTTGAGACATGGAAAACAAAAGTGCTTATGCGCATTCGCCAAGAGTCGATAATTTCAACAAAATTGAGAGCGATACAAGAGGATATGTTTATTGATGATGTGTTCGCGTTACCACGGAAAGGGAGTGCAGTAGCTTCTGAAAGTAAAGACGCCTGAATACCCGAGGGCAGAAGTCTGACTTCTAGCTCATGAAACTCGCACACATTCGCTTGCACAACCCCTTTTTACAGAGGGGGGGGGGTACATTCACACACCTCACAGATAGAGCACAGATGAAGGACAACCATGCCCGAACCGCGATTCGAACCCGGGACGCCCAGATCATGAGGAAGATGCACTACCCCTATGCCAGGACGCCGGCGAATATTTTGTTTAGTAATCTGATAAACCTGTATCAGAAGCCTTCTATTAGCAAAATTTATTGTAGCAATATTAATGCAATTAGATAAGTAACAACGCCTGGTAATCTGCAAAAATCACCTAAAGGGTGTTCAAAAATTAACGCAAGATTTGAATTTGCACCATTCGAGCAGTAAAGTGTTGGAAACCCTATTAAAAAAACCATTTGACTGCTAATAATTTAGGTTTAGTAAAAATGGAATGTTACACAATAGAACAATGTTTTTTATTGTAGAACAATATTTCAAAATAATGAAATTTTAGCGACCACAGTTCGAAAATATGAGAATTTGTCACCTAGATTGAATGATTTAACACCATTGAATTTCTTTTTACGGGGTTATTTGAAGTCAAAGGCCTATGGCTTCAAATAACCCCGCGTATAACCACACGCGCATTGAAAGTGGAAATTCAACGCTGCAAAATGGTCCTGGAAAATTTCGACAAAAGTGTCCGTATGTGCCAGCAAAGCCACGGAAGTAATTTAATCTATGTGTTATTCCATACATAACTTTATCCTGTGTACTTGAAGATTCAATAAAAATACAACAATTTAAAGAAAAAAAATTGTTTGTTTTTATTATTATTATTATTATTATTATTTAATTCAAATCTTGCGTTAACACGCTGTTCTATTGCGTAACACTTCATTTTTACTAAACTAACAGTTCTCAAATGGTGTTTCAATAGGGTTTCCAACACTTTACTTCAAAAATGGTGGTAGATTCAAATCTTGTGTTCATTTTGGAACACCCTGTATTATATGGACAATAAATGTACATGTTTTGCATTAAAATATAAATAGTCGATTCAAACTGACAACCAGGGGAAAAAGAACAATAAAGAAACGCATGTAACGAGACGAAGGCCAATGCTCAATAAACTAACTCCGAAAATACGGCTTTCTTAATATTTGAGTATCGCCCCTCTGCGGTGTAAAATCATCCAAAAGTGATAGTGACCAATTAATTTCAACTATGTTAACACCGATGCCTCCAAAAACACATAACTGCTCGATAAATCCTTGGAAAATAATCGATTTGAGTAAGAAAAGCAAAACTACTAAAAATAAAAGGGAAAAAAAGTTGACTGCCTTACCAAAGTAGAATTATTGCATTTTAAATTTCCTTTACAGATCTAGATTTAGACTTAATAACTTAAATGATTAAATTTAAAATTACTTAAATTCTAATTTAAACATTTTTTGGGAGAGTAATCTTGATTTAAGTAATTAAGTCATTTAAGTATCTGTAAGAATACTAAACGCTTTTATTGGAATATCTCTGAAGATTTTATTGAGAAGCAAGATAATAATTATATCTCCTCAAAATATTAGATGCTTAGAAAAAAAATCCAATAAAAATGTTCCTATTTTATTGATTGGATAGAGGAAAAATATTAATTTATTAAATGATATCCAATTGATGAATATATTTGATTTCCGTTATTAAATAAAAGAAATCAAATTTTAACTTCAAAATTTTAATCAATTTTTATTTACAGTCATCAACATTACGAACAATTGAACTGATATACAGGTATATTCTACTATATTAACCAAAGTGTTTAGAATCAACAGCTTATTTGAAATATGTTTGACAAACTTAATTATGCTATTAAATCCCCATCATATAAATTTTACAAAATGTTTAACAATGTTTCTATGAGATTTAATATATTTAATATGTATATGTCCTTTGGTATTTTTAAATAAAATACTTGCTGTTTTTAAATTCCTAATGCGGTTTTAAAGATTTTGGATTGAGTGCTTTCAGTTTAAATTCATAATGTATCTTTTTGATAGATTATAATCGGCTTTTGAATTCCTTAAGTGCTTTTAATGCCATTAACAATGGATATATTTATCTTTTAAATTTCTAATATCATTTTTAATCTTTTTAATATTTGAGTTTCACAATGTTAACTTTTTAAGTGTATTTTTAGATTGACTACATGCTCATATTAAATTCGTTTCTTTGAAAATGTTTTTTTTTTGGGGGGGAGGAATCAACTGTTTTCAACTTCTAAATTCTTATTGTGTTTTAATGTCTTTAAAACTTATTACAATTGACTCTTGAATTCTTAATGTTTGTTAAATGCTTTCAAGATTGAATATATTTATCATTTAAATCTTTAGCATAATTTTTAATGTTTACATGTTCAAACTTCCAATTCTAAATTTTTAAAATGATTTTAGGTGTAACTAACTATAAGAACTGAGAACTAAAGAGGGAAATTTTTTATATAATTTAAATAAGCTATTTTTTACTTTTTTCATTCATTTATAATATATTGCCGGTAAAATCCTAGATGGGCCCACCTCTTGGCGACTTATTAGAAATCTCGCCAAGTTGACTACTAATTGAATATTTGTTATTATTTTTCAATTAAAAAACGATACTTGAAGGCCAGAAATAATAATAAATATAATAAATAAATAAATAATTACAAAATAAAATAATAATAATAATAAAAATTTAATTAAAATAATTTTTTAAAAATCCGTCTAGGTTGATTACTTAATAATAAAATAAAGTAAGAAATAAATAAAAATAAAAAATAAATATATAAAATAAAATAAAAAACCCCGTCTAGGTTGCTACATCGCCACTCGTTTGGCGAGAATTCAAAAAGACGCCAAGAGGCGGGCTGTGCTAGGATCCATCCATATTGCCAAAAGATTATGATATAGTGGAATCATTTTTTATTTGATGAATTTGATAGATGGATTCGTAATTAAATTTTGGAAATAAAATAATACATTGTCATCGAGAATACACAGAAAAACGCCGAAGCTTTCGAAGCGCGGCATAAAAGAAATGTGTGTAAAAATTATTTTAATAATCCATTTTATCAAGCATGAAACACCCCTCAGGGGCTCACCTTCTTTAGGTGAGTACGGGTGTCCCAATCCCGAGGTACCCAGGGATCTTTACTCCCTTCATGTTCAAACTCCCCTATGCCTTCTGCTTTCTGCTGTTTTTTCCTTCCCTCGACGGCAAGCGAGGGAGCTCTCCATGAGAAGCTGTCGCCGCTCTGTTTGCTTCTTGCTTCTCATGGACAGCCAAAACCCCACGTGTTGGCCGTGCGTGGCGACCCATTGGACGGGTGGTGCACTGTGGTCCCCGGTATATCAATCGGCTGGTCGCTAACCACCTGAGTGGTTAGTTTGCTAGGGATCAAGCGAAGGGGCTACTCCTTGGGCTTGGCGTTAAGGGTGGTCACTGTCCCCGGGGGTAGCTCCCAGCGTATAGGTACCGATTAGCACTAGGGTGGATGCCGAGGCTGGGAATGACCAGAGCCGGTAATTGCCTTCCCTTGTTGGGCTCCGTGGTGGGCGGTGCCGTCGGACCCGAATCATTTGTCATATCGTATGGGCTCCTCCAAACGTGGTCCCTTCAGTGGGCATAAAAATATTCCAGTATCTTTTAACCTATCGAATCATTTCGATTCATTTTATATTGTAAAGAGAGTTTCTGCAAATAACGAAACATTTCAAGCGGTATCTCCATTTCTTGTGCAAAAGGCTATAACGGCAACAGTGGGCGATGTTAAATCCATTCGTAAAATGCGCTCTGGTGACTTGCTTGTTGAGGTGAATTCTCGTAAGCAAGCCCAGCAGATTCAAAAATTAAAAGCATTGGGAGATATAGTAATTGCTGTAAGCCCTCACCAGTCGTTGAATACCTCTAAAGGTGTCATTACCTGCGGGGAACTCTTAAATGTCCCTGTAGATGTAATAAAATCGGAAATGAAACCTCAAGGAGTTACAGATGTCCGCCGCATCACTATACGGCGTAATGGACAACTCCTTGAAACAAAACATCATATCTTAACGTTTCAGACACCCAAACTGCCAGAATTTGTTTACGCAGGTTACATACGACGCCCAGTAAGGCCGTACATTCCGAATCCACTCAGATGCTTTCAGTGCCAGCGATTTGGCCATTCTAAAGTAAATTGCCGCGGGTCTTTAACATGTGCCCGCTGTGCAGAAAAAGGGCATGATAGCCAGGAATGTTCCGCACAAGAAAAGTGTGTGAACTGTAAAGGCGATCACCCTTCCTTTTCTCGATCATGCCCGAGCTGGAAGCTTGAAAAACAAGTAATCGCAATAAAAATCAAAGATGATCTTTCATATCCCGAAGCCAGGCGTAGAGTTCAAGTACAAACTCCTATTCCTGGTAAAAGTTACGCTTCTGTTGTCCAGAAAACCTTTTGCGCAAACTGTTCGTGTAATAATTGTGTAAAATTTCACACTAATTCAAAGCCACCTGAAAACATTAGGAATTCTGATTCTGAACATTCCAACAATAGTACACTTGACAAACCCAAGAAATCACAAAAGAAATTGAAGAAAAAATTGCAAAACTCGCTGACGTTGAAGTTAGCAAAACGCGGTATTTCAAAACCGGAACTGCCTTCAAAATTGAAAAAGTCAACAGCTAAAAATTCCGTCGCTTTGGGACTTGCGACGCAGGGTATAGTTCACAAGGACTTGTCGTCCATATTTGGTGGCATGCCCAAAAGTCCAGATCGCCTTTCTCTCCATCCATCAGATGAGGATGAGGATGAGGATTTGCACATGAGTTGTGAAGTTTCCGCAACTCTACCACATGCACCTATTAACTTACCTGCAATCTCGAATTCTTAATGGGTACCTTCATTTCTTGGAATTGTCGCGGCCTTCGGTCCAAACTTTTTGACATCAAGACCATTATGAATACCTTTCATCCTGTTTGTTTTGGTCTTCAAGAGACTTTCTTGAAGTCCAATATACCAATTAAATTACGCGGTTATAATTGTGCTCGGAACGATGCAGACACTGAATCTCATAGTTCGGGAGGGGTCTGTATCTTCACCTCAAATATATATCCGAGCACACCTCTCACTTTACAAACTTCTCTACAGGCTGTGGCTGTGCAAGTTCAGACACGAATTTTGGTCACAGTCTGTTCTATATATTTACCGCCTCGTGATGTAATTCGTCAGCAAGATCTTGACCAGTTAGTGGACCAGCTTCCTAAGCCTTTTATTCTATGTGGCGATTTCAATGGACATAGTATTTTGTGGGGTTCAGACAGTACAAACTCTCGAGGGCGGCAGATCGAACAGTTTATAACAAATAACTGTATATGTCTGCTTAATAATGATGAGAAGACGTACTTTCATGAACCCACACGTAGCTTCCATTGCCTTGATCTAGCTATGTGCTCTCCTGAACTCTTGCCATCGCTGACCTTTACAGTCAGCAAAGATCTACATAATAGTGATCATTTTCCTATTATTGTCTCCCATGCTGATAGCGGCGGTGCGACTCCCTGTCCTCCGCGGTTTCTATTCCAGCAGGCAGACTGGGATAATTTCAAGCAGTTGGCAGATATCACAGAGAACATGGTCAGCACTTACGACATCACGGAAGCAGTACAACATGTCATTAACTGCATAATAAGCTCCGCGAATGCCACTATTCCGAAGATTTCCCCACGTCTAAGAAAATTTCGTAGACCGTGGTGGAACGAAGCTTGTCGCGACAGTCATAAAAACCAAAAAAAAACTTTGGAATATTTTTCGAAGGTATCCGACAACAGAAAATCTGATTGCATTTAAGCATGCCAAAGCACTTGCTCGTCGCATTCGTCGTCGAAGTCAGAGAGAATCTTGGATAAAATTCGTATCCTCCATCACATCCTACACTTCCAGTAAACATATGTGGAAAAAAGTAAAGGCCGCTAATGGAATATATAGTGAAACCTCCTTTCCTGTTTTAAATACAGGAAATATGGTGCACTCCACCCCATTAGATGTTGCCAATATTCTTGGTCAAGCCTTCTCACAAGTGTCCGCAACGGATTCTTACAGTCCTACGTTTATGGCTATTAAGAATCGCGCGGAACGGTTGCGTCTACGCTTTAATGACGACACCCTTTTCCATATAACTGCGAATTCAGGATGTTTGAACTGGAAACGGCCTTATCTAAAGCCCATGATACAAGTCCTGGCCCAGATGGGATCACATATAATATGCTCCGCCATTTGAATGCAACTTCCCTTTCAAATCTGTTAATATTATTTAACAGAATATGGATTGAACAGAAGTACCCTTCACAATGGCGCGAGGCTATTGTGATCCCAATCTTAAAACCTGGTAAGGAACCATCAAATCCTCTGAACTACAGACCAATTGCTCTGACGAATTGCCTTTGTAAGACCTTTGAGCGCATGGTCAATGCCCGTTTAATATTCGAATTGGAGAAAAACGGATGCATATCCTCGTTGCAGAGTGGTTTCCGTAGAGGTCGGTCTACTTTTGACAACCTAATACTACTGGAAACCCAGATACGCAATGCATTTGTTAGGAGGAACCACCTTATCTCCATATTCTTTGATATTGAGAAGGCATACGACCGTGCTTGGCGCTTTGGCATACTTTCTACAATTTTTAACTTGGGTTTTAGGGGAAACCTCCCCATATTTTTACAAAACTTTTTATCACATCGGACTTTTAGAGTTCGTATTGGCAACACTTATTCATCTAATTTTATCCAAGCTGAGGGAGTTCCTCAGGGAAGTGTCCTCAGTGTCACTCTTTTTATTGTTCATCTTAATCAAATTTTAACTCTTTTACCTTCATCTGTTCAGGGATCACTTTATGTTGACGATTTGCAGATCTCATGCCAAGGCAGCAATATGAATTTAATAGAGCGGCAATTGCAAAATGCCGTTAATAAAATAGTAGAGTGGTGCGATAACAATGGGCACACTATCTCTCCGGAGAAGAGCCGATGTGTCCATTTCTGTCGGAAAAGAAAGCTTCACCTCGATCCGAATATTCATATTCGGAATATTTCAATTCCAGTCGTGAACGAAATTCGGTTTTTGGGAGTGATTCTTGATCGAAAACTCACTTTCCTTCCTCACATCTTACATCTACGACAGAAGTGTGAGAAATCATTGAATATTCTAAAAGTTCTGTCTAAAACATCTTGGGGTGCCGA
>JAPMOR010016956.1:0-32400 GCA_026543865.1 Argiope aurantia
AATTTAAATTATAAAATGAAATGTCATGTATCAAAATATGAATTTAACCAAATTTCCTACTTTCTAAAATTGATGCACTCTCTTCAAATCCTCATCATTCTCAATTCTTTATTCGAGATCATCATTCGATAAATCGTATTTCTAACGAATAGTTTAAAGTAACCGATATCGATGACTGTTCCTGTTCATTGATCAAACACAAAAATTCAAATTCAAAAAAGAAAAGAACCAAAAAGACATTGTAATGGTCTATCTCCCCTTAATGGCTAATGGCAAAACGCATTCTAACTCTTCACTGCTCAGTAATCTAAAGGAAGAAAGGTTTTTTTTTTCTATGAATGTAACGTTATGTCTTTACGAGCAATAAAATTGATGTCGTGTAACTGGGATTGAAAACCCATTTAGCCATATCCCATTCAGAACTAGTCACTGCTTTTCAACCCACCTTGAGAATTCGTATTGGATGGAAATCGATTCATTTTCGTCTCAAATACCTCACATTGTCTTACTATTTGAAGGAAAATGCACTTTTGAAATGTTATTACCACTAGTTTTGAAGCAATTATTTCAGGAGAAAGTGACATGGATGTCTAAGACAAATAGTATCCACTCAACTAATGTTTTCCCTGCTTTTGTTATCTTTACATTCTACATCTTTTATTACGTGGATCGTACAAACAGCGAACGGTTTCAAGAAGATAAATAGGAGATGCGAATGTAATTAACAAAGCTTTATTTGGGACGTGCGCCTTGGGGACTGAGAAGACACAAAGCAATTAGTTCAAACAAAGATACGTTATAAAATATCCTTTTATGTGATTCTTAAGATTATAAAATGCAGATTTCAGGTGTTTCAACTGCCACGATTATGTCAGAACTCGCCGTTCAAGATTAAAGGCAATTAAGAAATTTTTGAATGGTTTTAAATATCTCTTTAATTAATTCTAAATGTTATTTTACTTCTTTTAAAGTTAATTTCTGCTTTTAATTATAAAAGATTTTATTCTTCTTAAGATTTCTGAGAATCATCCGAGTGAACAATCTAATAACTATACAATTTAAACTATCATCAAATCCCTTTTAATACAATTTTGAAAGCCAATGTTCAGATTAGAGGTTAATTTTTGGATTTTCCATGCCAAATCTTTTTATTTAGTAGAGTGCTTAACCAAGCAATTTAAATTATAATGAAATTTTGGTTCAGATTTAAGCATTAAAAATTAGAAATTATTTATTTAGGTTTATTTAATACCAAAAAGGGGATAAAATAGCAATTATGGCAGCTGTTATTTTTTCATTTTGAAAAAAAAAATATTTGAAGCAATGAAATTGAATTGCCAATTTAATTATTTTCAAACTTCAAGTAAAATAACTAAATAAATAAAAACACTTGAATTCTCAGAAATATTTTCAAACAAATTCCTTGCTTAAATTCAATGATCATCATTGACGAAGAATTATTACCAAATGTGCAAAGGAATTTCTAGTCTTCAAGTAAATAAAAAAAAATTATATCACAGTCCAGACCCTAATATTGTGAGTTTGATTTTATTTGACCGAAACATGAAAGACGCTTTTTAAAATATATATTATAGATATAACAAAATTAAAAAAAGCTAAATAAAGTCCAAAAAATAAACTTTTATTAGAATACAATTAAAGTATTTTTTTTTTACTTTTTAGTTAATTTATAATGCATTATTAATAATATTATGACATCTGAAACCAGTTATTTACTTTGAGAATTATTATTAGGGTCCGAATTATTTGAATATAAATTCTATTAAAATAAAAGTTAAAATTTTCAGAATTTATATTAATTTAAAAATGTTTAATTTAGCGCACGAAGCTACAAATTTCTGAATTCTAACTTTAAAGGAAGTGAGAGACAAATCGATTATGAAATTTCTTCTTGAAAAACATGAAACGACTTGGTTGAATAAATATGCACAAAAAATATCTATTAATCTGGCACATGCTTATTTACCATCAAATTCATTAACAGAAAAAATTAATATAATTATATTATTTGTTAGCATAAAAGATTTATTTTATTTTTCATTAAAATCAATTACAATCTAGTGGTGTATGAAACACGGTTGGAGTTATTGATGAGAAGGGAATTTGACATGAGAGCACACAGGAAACAAAATATTTACACGATGATTTCAATTTTGAAAATGTTGCATGTAGGAGAGGAAAGGTAGACAAAATAACGCTTTTCCCCTGATGCCATTTATCTGTCATATCAATCTCAAAAAATATTGAACTCTAAAAAACGATTTGGTTACAAAGATTGTTTCTTTCTTTTGTTTCTAATGTCTTCGAAGTATTTATTAATTACCTAAAAATTCCTCTTTGCAAGCTGGAAGGCAAAAGTAAGTTCCTATCTGACAATATAAATTGTTGATGTTAAATCAGTCAAAATGAGGGCATGAAAATCATCCTTCAGTTCCTAACTTCTAAGATATTGCAGCTATGAAAAAGCTTTAAGTACAAAAGTTGTTCGTCTTTAATGAGGCTCTCATTTGGCTAATTGGATTTATTTTTCTATCTTCAATATTAAGGAAGTACAGCGAAATGAAAATTTCAATCCCTCCCCTCCCCCATTCCCACTCTTTTTGAGTTAGATGGACTCATCCATTTACGAACACATCCGAGGTTTTTGCATTTCTAACAACATATTCCAAGCCGTTTAAAATATAATATAATATAAACTTTTGAATGAAGTGTAGTTTTGGGCTCTCAGGACCATGATCGATAAAGACCTGAAGATATTTTTCCCGAGTCATGAAAATCCTGGTAATAGGTAGTCTTCCTATAGGAATTTACCTAAAAGGGGGGGGGGGACCTAAATTGCTAGAATTTAAATTTCCTTTTATCTCAATAGGGATTGGACTGCACCGTTATAAATGAAAATGATTTTAGTCTTATTTATTATATTAAAATATGTTTCAAAACTTTTCAATGTGGGAAAAGTTTTGTAAGTCAAAAGAATGCAATACTATGTTAGGAGCCTGTTATGTAGTTTATTATGATGATTTCGTTACTTTCTGGGTTATAAAGCGTTCTTAATTAATCGGTTTATGTAGCTATTGATGAAAAAAATTAATGATGCAAATTTACGATTTACATTTATAAGTAAACTATCTCTTCCCATATTAACTCTTTGTGTTTTTGCATTTCGCAGGCGACTCGGACCGCAGCCCGCCGGAAGACGGCGTTCGGCGGCGCAAAAAGTTTCTCCGTCCCAAGGCCAAGAGCCAGACGGACCTGAGCCGGCGCTCCACAGAGGACGAGGAGCCCTCCGACCTACCCCCTTCTCCGCAACCACCCTCCCCTTACCGGAAGATTCTAGGCTTTAGATCCGGCAAGAAGATCCACACCGTCATCTCCACGCTTCGGAAATTCAAACTGAAACACGGGAGATCCAAGCACTATGACTCTCCGGAAGGGTAAGTACTAATGTCCTCTGATGAATCTACCCTCGAAAGGGTTAACTGTAGAATTTTAAAAAAGTTACTGCTTAGGGATCTAAGATGAATGAGATTTTCATCTTGTCATTCACAATCAATTCCAGTTTCTAACACATTTATTTAAGCCGGTCAATCACAAGCACTCAACGCCAGCATTACTTCTATTCTTTTGGACGACGCATTAACCCTTACCTGAAAATTTTGGACTTAACTGAGGTGGTACGGTCTATGAGATAGCATTTTCTTTACACTCAAATTAAATTTTCCAATGAAAGTATTAGTATGAAAATCAGTCAATATAATCTGCAGATATATTTCTTGATATATAAATATATTTCAGAAATTTTTCCAACTACATTATCATTGAAAAAAGTAATTGCGTTTAATGTACATTTTCTTCTCAAATTACATGTTACAACAAATAACATTCTTGAAAAAACATATTACCTTTTTACAATTTAAATCATATTTATTTTTCCAATCTACAAAAGTATATATAAACAATACAATGGAAAATTCAACAATTATATAAAAAAAACAGTGGGTAAAATTGACTTTTTTTTTATCGTCATCATTTCTACATGAAACTTGTGAATATTCGTAGCATGGTTTACGAGGACTTTATAAACATACAGGTTAAGCACTAGCATAAAAATCACCCTGTTAATTCTGTAGATATTTCTCTTAGTATATTAGAAATTTTTCAAAATACTTTATCACTAGAAAAATTAATTATATTTGAACATACATATCAGAATCAGTGGAATGCGAACTTTAAGCGAAAAATTCTTCTTATAATCCTCACCATTAAAATCACTTCTTGCTTCATTTAAAAGTCACTGGAGCTCTGTTTCATAACGAGGATCAGTAGATCGGATATTTCGATGACAAATTTTAGGGCCATTTGCTAAGCCTTGTATGATGGGGTCTCACAGATGTCGCGCAAAGAAATGACTAAAATATTTAAGAAAACATCCACTGAAACCGGTGGAAAGAGTACACGTGTAGTGAAGGTCAAGAAACAAGAAGCTAAAGGGTCAATCCATTCGAATAAGCTAAAAATAGAATAGGGGTGACCGAAAGTGCATCTTTAACGGTCTGAGAAACTGCACCTCATCAGTTAAGGGTTTTAAATTTTTTGGACTCATTTTTCTCTCACTCTGTTTCTTTTTTAAAATTAAACTTTATTTAAATTTATTTTCTTATTTAACTTATGATTATTCTCTTCTAATGGTTTTATCATTCTTCAAAAATATCATTCATCTTCTACTACATATATATTTCTATTTCTTACTTTGTTAATGTTCACTGTACATAAATGTTCTGCATATATACTGAATTCTGCTTCAATATGGGCATGCTGGTGATGCAGATGATCAAAATCAAAAGAGAGATGGTAGGTCGATGCAGATCTCTCTGATGGTGAGTTTTGTTCTTAAATGCTTCAAAAAGATTTTGGAGTGTAGGTGTTGAATCTAATCTTGTTCTCCCCTCCCCCCACCCCTCCTTTTTTTTATTTCATGGCCTTATTACGCCCTCCTACTAAAAATTTGTTTTGAGACCCCCAATAGCTTTCTCCCCTCCGAAGCCCCATTGTTTTGTTTTGTTTTTCCTTGACTTCCATCCACACATGCGAATTTTCTAGATTGTCGCATTCACGACCAGATCCAGCATTGAATGTTCAGATTTGATCTTGAAAGGCCAGTTACGCCTTAAGTTACGTTCATCTGGGAAGCCACGGGCTTCAGGAATATCATAGGAAATTTTAAGTCAATGGGTAAATCAAAATATGGATTTGACTGTGTGATTTTCTTGAAGTCAGATTATCGACTCATTACGTAGTTAAGCTTTCATTTAGAAATTACTCAAAGTTGAAACCGGTTTTGTTGAATAGACTTATTCAGCAGGCTAATAATTCTGACGTCCGTATTCCTAATGAGCCAAATTTAGATTTTTATGTGAAAATTGTCCTGCAGTAACTTGATTTTTTTTTCGGTTACCCCAAAATTTTCAGAGTAAAAGTCTTTGTTCTATGGAACTCTCTTTTTTTCGTTATATATTATTATATATTTTCTATTTTTATTCATATATCTTACATATATATTTAATATGCTTTCAAAGTAGAAGAAATGATGAAAGTAAAGCGATTTAGATTCTCAATGAAATCGAAAAGATTTGTCTTTCATATAACACTCAATATCTTAAAATAGTGTCTTTTTTTTCTGTTCCGAAAGTCGAGCAATACTCTAAAACGTATTTAAGTAAAAAGAAAATGAAAATACTTTTTTTGAAGAAATTTTTCAAACGCTATTTGATAACAGCAAATGAAACTCCAAATGGGAAAAATTGGATTAAAGTTTGGGACTCTTTGAGGAAAAGTAGCGTATCTGCTAGATTAAAAGAGGGAAAACTTCACGGAATGAGTCAATGGGATATTTGATAAAATACAGAAAGGTGAATTTCGCTTTTGCTGGGAAAGGAATTGAATTGTTCCAAAGGCGCCTCTTCCTGACGGACATGACGAAATGAAAGAATTATAAAAGGGCACACAGAATATGTTTGCAAATATTAATATAAAATTTAATTTTGAAGGTGCAAAATAAATAATAACTTTTAGCCGGAGAGGTACCGACGACGAAATCATATTTACTTTTTCAAATTGAATCAATTTTTCTAATTTTTCCTCACTCTAGCAAAGAAAGATCTAGAGTGAGATGAATCATTCTCAGTTACGTAAAAAGGTTTTTTTGAAAAGGTACCAATGATGAATATTCATTGTTTCATTTTGATTTGTCTTGAAATGCATAAATTCGGAAAATAGGTACAGAGGGGTATTAGTTCTCTTTTTGCTTTGAAATGATCCAGGTATTATACGACGAAGGAATTTTCATTTTCACTCCCATTTTGAAAATTTACATATGGTGGCGCTAAATAAGGAGTAGACTTCTCGATCCAAAGCCATTGCCAGATATGTAATTCCTTTAATCAAAGAAAGAAAAGCATAAGGTGCACCCTGGAAATGGAATATAATGGTGGGATAATTGAATGTTTTCCAATTTGGCTTGTAAAGTGGGGGCGGCACGGTTGCCTGGTACTAAGGTCTCGACTTCGCAGAAGGAGGGTTTCAGGTTCGAGACCCGACTCCACCGAAGAACCGTCGTGTAAACGGATCTGGTGCACGTTAAACACGTCGGGACCAAACGACCTCTCGATAGTGTGATTGTAGAAGTTTGGAGAGGGGGTGAATGCCGGCTCAGGTTTTGTCCTCATCATCTGACCGCGGTTCAAAACTGCGAGGTCTGTCCCAAAATAGCGCTGGTGTTGCTTTAAAACGGGATGTTAATATAACCAAACTAAACTTGGTTTGAAAAGAGCTTCCAGTTTCTTTATCACCTTTGATTCTGTTAGATAAATGTCCCATTTTGAAGCTTTTTTTTGTTGTTGTTGCATTGATTCATGACGAAATAACAAGTGGTCTATCAGAACCGGCATCTTAGAATTTTCACCAAATAATGAAAGAAAACATGCCTCATAGAATTAAAGGGGATTTTCTTTGGAACGAGTTCTGATTCAGAAGGTTGAAACTGACTCAGACTATCAGAATCTTATTTCAAGATTTCAGAATATTATTTTGAATATCTTTATAATCAGTGGAAGCCTGAATGTAACATCTTAATTTCGAAATCGCAGGATTGTGTAGTCCTAGAGTAGCTCTGAATTGAGCCGTTATTCTAATAGAGTCACTAGTTAAACTAAGAATATTTTGTTTAGCTGTGATCCAAAAGTTAAATCGTGATTTTTAAAAAAAACGTTATGTTTGGTTAGATAAATGTTCCGTTTTGAAGCTATGATAGTGCTAATAGGGTTTGAACTCGCTACACTAGACTGTGACCACATGATTAGTACATCGCTTAGTCTATATAACTCAAACTGTGCAAGTAGAAAGAAATCTTTATAATAATTGCTAGTTTATATATTTCGCCATTTTCATATACAGAGTAAATTTCAGGAGTAATCGTGTCGTGGCTGGTTCGTGAGTGCTTTGAATAAATAGGCTAATAGAAAACTTAACAACAAATTTATTGCAGATTCGTTCGAGTTACTCTGCTCAGTAACTCCTTCTTCTCCAAGAGCAAACACTCGAATGACATCACTCTTTTAATTACACTCGCGCTAGTTGTCTACCGCCATCTATGAACGTTTATTTCCCAAACGCTTCAAAATCCAATCACTACAAATCGGATCTTTAATGTATAATATTCTGTCTCCGAAAAAAATACTCTATAATTGTCCAAAAACATATAAAATAAAACGAATTTTAAAATTCCCTAAAAATTTAGATGGAATAATTAAGTGATGTGCATTAAAATTTCAGAAATTATGACTTCGTTAAAAGAAATTATTTTTTCCCTTTCTTAAGTAAAAAAAAGGGATTTGAAGTATTTATTTCAAATCCGATAAAGAAAATCAAAATAAATGATAAAATCACTTAGCTAGAATTATCTGGATGTTTATTTAATACAAATGAAGAAACCATCATTGCTCCATTTCTCCCAAATAACACCAGAATTAAAGCATGTTTACCACGACGAAAATTTAAATACAAAAGATAAATTCACTTGTTCAATTTTGCATTCTTTTAATCCGCCTACTCTTTTAATACACTTGAATAACCATTTTAATTAAAAGCTCGCGTTTGTGTCTTTGAGGTTTATTTTCTTCGAACCGGTCTGCGAAAAAATTATAAAAACCACATAAAAAATGAAAATATATATGACAAAAAAAAGATAGAGATGAACCTTAAACTTCTTTGTTCATTACATGGATCAGTGAAATTTTCTTTTCGAAATCTATCTCCGAGGCAATAATGTGGGCTGCAGATTCTCCCCCTTCTCGCCATTGAGTGAGTTTCAATGGAGAAGGTTTCAAAATCTTTGAAGTGAAAAGAAAAATGCTTTGTAACTCAATATTTCTGTGGGTAGTCATTTAAGTAAGAGAACAAAAGGGAAAATTTCATTTCATTGTCTGAAGAGTTTTCGTAAAATAATATTCAAAGGAATTTTTAAGCAATAATGTAGCAAAAAGTGTTTTTTGTTGCTGAGTAAAAAAACGTATCTTTTCTGGAATACGATAATGATAATTTCTTTGGGTAATTTTATATATGAATTCGATTGCTCTGATGTGTTTTGGGGATTTTGGTACATTTGATGTATAAGATGCGTTTTTGGTATATTTGATGTATAAGTGTTTCTGGTGCATTTTAGCGTTTTGTATTTATTACTTTGAATCCAATAATGTATCAGAAATCACATTTAAGAAGGATGTTTGAGTTTCAACACATTTATTATGATTAATCTTGCTCTTGTGATAATTCTTTGACTATTTAAACGGGCCGCGGTGGCCTGGTGGTAAGGTCTCGGCTTCGGAACCGGAGGGTTTCAGGTTCGAGACCCGATTCCACCGATGAACCGCCGTGTAAGGGAGTCTGTGGCACGTTAAATCTGTCCTGACCAAACGTCCTCCCGCTGGTGTGGTGTGGTGAGGAGAGGGGGTGCCAGCTCAGGTGTCGTCCTCGTCATCTGACAGCGGTTCAAAATTACGAGGTCCGTCCCAAAATAGCCCTAGTGTTGCTTCAAACGGGACGTTAATATAACTAAACTAAACTAAACTAAACTTGACTATTTAAACATAACGAATACCATTATACAAGGTAGCTTCGAATCTAGGCCTTGAATTCAAAAGATCGCGAGTTCCAGATCTTATTCCACTAAAATATTGCTAATTAAGATAGTCTGCTTCATTCGCCAGTTTTATCGATAAGCTAAAATGAACGAGCATTTTACTGAACTTCAATTTTTCATAAGGATTGTCTTATTACATATACCATGACTACTTTTTCTCTACTTAGTGGCAAGTTTCACAGATTCTTCAATCACTCTTGAGATTATTTATCTATACAAAACAAACAAACAAAAAATGTTCGAATATGAGAATTCCCAAAGTTTTTTGAATGTAAAAAAATAAAAAATGACAGTCTTACGTTGATTTTTGATCTCTGTATTGAAACCTTCAATAGTTTACCTCTAGTAAGAGAAATTTTGCATAAATATTCCTCCACTCAAAGCATTAGATGTCTGCAAAACAAACGAAAACTATTCCCAAGCATTTCTGAAAAGAGTAAAGAAACGAATCTTCGATTCTATCTCAACTTATGTGTTCCTTCCCATGCTGAAACTCTGAATAATTTTTTTCTTTGTGAGGCTTTTCCCAGTCCTCCACTTAGGACATTAGATGCTCACACAAACAAAAATGATCCATGCAGGAGCATTTGCTATCTTTTTCCGAATAAAAAGAAGAGCGCATTCGGTCTGATGGGATTCAAGGTTATAGGGGTGGCGGAGTGAAAATATTCGGTTGCGAATGGAGGAGAATGGAGTCAATAAAAGGCAGACGATTCCGAGGCAATAGAAGAAAACTTCACAAAGAACTCTCGTGGAACTTTGTTCACCGACAAATATTGACCGTCACATTTCGTCAACGAAAAGCCTCTTTCTTTATTAGAAGAAAACCGAGAGTCCTTTTCACGAAATCCCACCCGGGAGGGGGAAGAAAACGAAATTAATTTAAAGGAATTAGACAAAAGTGGAAAGAGGTTTATGAGAAATCTGTTGGATCAAAAAGTGAGAAGATATCAATCTTCCAAGAAAGATACGATGCCTTTTTCACTTCAAAGTTATAAAAGAAGAAAAATCTGAATCTGAATTTTTTTCTGATCTGAAATTTTTTTATTTTATTGCTTTCAATTGGATAGATTCATACGTTTATTTTCAAAGAGAAACTCAAACTGTAATATTTATATGCATAGAATTCAAGCCAAAAGTAAAGAATGATTTTATAATAGTAAAAGTTGGATACAAATATTTAACCCTCTTCAGTCAGACGATATCAAACGGCATCACCAAAATTTGCTGCAAATATCAAAAGACATTATTATTTGCACTCGTATAATACTTCCGTGTTCCTAGCCTAATCCAGATACAAATGAAAAAATGAATGGATAATTTTAATTTTTTAATCTGAAAGAAATGATTGATTGTAAACGTGGAGTTTTTCCAAGTTTTTAATTCAATTTTTAACTATTGATTTTTGGTTTAAAAATTATAATTAAGGCTTGAAAAGGTTAAATATTAATTCATACGAATATTAATTAATGAAATCGTTTTATTGCTTTTTCCTAGTCATTTAGTTTGATATTAGGAATTAAAAAACATTAATCACAATGAACACTCTTTATGCTTCTCTAAATGAATGCACAAACTTTTCAAGAAATCTTTTAGTACTTTCTCAGTGAGCCTTACAATATTGCACCAACAAAATTTTTATTTTTGTTTATGGGGATGTACAGCTGCTATTCTGCAAACGATTATAACTTCTCCCTCCCGTTCTAGACTTATTTCGTCTTTAATTATTAGGAGGTTCATTTTATTCTTCAGTTCTGTTCGGTCACCTATAGCGTGATGGGATGATGGACTACGAACATTGTGCAACCGGGTGTCTCTTTTCAGGTTCATTCAAGATGGTGTTTCCTTCTGAAGTATTTTATTTATTAATTTTGATTAATGCTAAATAAATCAATTAATGGTTAATATTTTTTTGATAAGTGATATATAGACGTAAATATATTACGGTAAATGTATTAAACTAGTTATTATGTATAATTACCAGATTAATAACATTTTTTGTATATACATATTTTCATGTCTGATAAGGGTTAACCTGATTAATTACATTTACCGGTTTTACTGGTTTAATCATATTTACTGTGACATACATTTGCATGACTGAAAAGATAAGAAGATGTAGAACAGAATTTGGGGTAAATTCAACTTAAAACAATTATATATATATATGTATGTTTATTTTTTGGAGCAATAAGCGAATCCTTGTATTAGTTGAATAATTATGCACCAAATTATTTTTCCGAGTGCAAAGAGTCAATGTGGAAGGGAAAAAATAGGAAGTTCACATGTTCGGAAACAGACTTAATCTTCAAATATTTGAAAGCAGGGAATGTGCTTTTCCGTTTCTTAATTAAAACCTCCATTATGCTAGAATGTTTGAATTTTCCACTTGTTTCCACTAGTCCAATCTCACCGACAACCAATATTACTAAATTGCAAGTTACACGATGGGATTCAGACCATTTCTGTTTCGATTAGCTCATGGAAAAATTAATTCCCTTAGAAATAATCTACCTACGCTTATTTTGAACGCTTATGTTAGAGCTGTGAATGATCCTTTACTTTCAATCGCGTTCAGAATACGAAAATATTGGAAAACCGTCGTCGTCCACCCTTTTCCTAGGAAAGCAATTGGAAGAGCAATGGTATGCTAAATAAACATTTTGATAAAAGATATACGGGCTTATATATGTTAGAGTAAATGTAATAAACTAGGGATTATGTATAATTACCGGATTAATCACATTTACGGGACTAATCACATTTACCGTAACATATAGATTTTCATGACTAAGAAGAGTTTTTCCTTTAATCTTTATTTGAAATCAATCGTCTTGAAAGTTATTTTTATTTCCAGATTACTTATACACTTTCTTGATGAATCTCAGCCTTTTCAAAGGTTTTGACCATTTTTTATTCCATGTTTCATATGCTACATTTCTCTTTCCATGAAAAGAACCAACTTGAATCGGAAGGACAAAAATAAGAGGGTGGATTACGCCTGCAAGGAAATGAAGTGAAGCGGGCCATTTGAAAATTCCTTCATTAGACTTCCGCTTCCGCAGGCACGCGAACCCCTCTCTCCATGAATAAGAAAACACAGTGATAAGAAACGGGCCCGTCGTGCGGAATAAGAAAAATGGTTCGATCGAAAATTTACTCTGCGAATGACGCAAAGCGGAAGAAAGAAAAAAAAATTTAGTTTTCTTTTTCGAAACAAAATTGTTCTTCAAGTGATGGCTTTCGATGGAAGGTTAGAAATAATGAAAAACAGGCGAGAATAGTCGCATTTTTGACAGGACATTTTCTTTTAGATCCATCCTAACTCCACACTTTTTCACTTAGTCACACCAGTTCTGCTTTTATTTATTTATTGTCAGCTTTATTAGAATAACCTTATTTTTATTGATTTGGTTTTATTCATGTTATGTTTGATTATATTAATTAACTTTAATTGTGTTAAGTACCAATTTTGATATCACAGTTTCGTGTTGTTGAAGTTAGATTAGTTTAGCTTTATTATCACCCCGCTATAATTACGTTTCATTAACATCCATCTTTTTCTACATTCTCCAACATTAACTAACACCATATATAGAACACTCCCGAGTATTCGGACTAAGGGGGCAAAAGGGCAGGCCGGAGTTCTATAAGCTCATTTCTTTTCCCACCCATACCAGAAGACAAAGTTTTTATACCAAAGCTCATTGTTATAATACGAATTTTCTAACTTTTTATTGAGTTGCTAAACCCTCTTTTATCTCAAGCGATGTAGAATGTGAACGTTGCCGCGGCCCATTGAATCATAGAAGCATTTGCCAGTAACCTGTAGAGTTAAAATAGAAAGTTCTGTAGTGGTAGTTTATGTATGTTAATATATTGCATTGTTGCATTGCACGTTTCAAGAATTTATTCGCTAAAAAGTAAGTCAAAGCACATAAACTGTTCACTTTTTAACATAAATTCGGTCATGCCTAACTTAAATGCAGAAACGTAAACAAAATATTGACGCAATCGTAGAGTTAGTTTTTAAGAAAATTATATTTAAATCATTTTATTTTTCATTGGTAAAGGATTACACAGATTTGAAAAGGTAACCCTAAGATAAGAGTCAGATTTTTTTTCTCAATCCCCCACTGTATTTTTCCCAACTCCAAAACTATATTTTTCGTATAGTCGCTGTGTAAAGCGTAAGTTCTCCTCCATAGTCATTACAACTTTTTTTCGTGTACCACTCATTTGAAAATCTTCACTGAGGTACACTTAAATAAAACAATAAACATATCCCAAGAACAACTTACCAATACTATACGTACTGTGCAATCACAATCAGGAACAGCGGAAACAACTGCGATCTGTTGCAAATTGATGAAACAATGAACAACGAGCAGAACGCTGCTCTTTTCCTGTCGCAGCTTGTATTTTGCACATGACACGCAGGAGGATCGTAGCAGACTCCCGCTTTCAATGTCTTGGCAATGTTGCCGATGCAACGCCTCGCCTTCCTCATTTAATTACGATAAAAGAATACTACGCCGGATAGTACGGAGGCCGGATTGTCGCGAACCGGATATTCGGGAGTATATTGTAAATATTTTTTTATGGATCTGACACTATTGAAGCAAAACCATACTTTGAATTAATAAATGGTTTATTTATAAAGATGAGATGATATAAATGGAGAAACATATTTTTATGTTAGAAAAGAGTTAATTATGAAGGATTAATAAGTCCGATTCTTTTACTATTACCTATAAAAATGAAACTATTATGAAAACCAACTGCTTATATTTGTGTGTACTTGGAAGAAAATAAAGGCGTGGTTCCTGGTGTTCCTCGTGCTGATGAAATGGATGTGCTGAGAAGGAAATAATCGGCCATTTGCGGGGGCGAAAGATGAAATTTTCTCATACCATCTTTTCAGCTTTTCTTCTGCTATTCTGCCCATCGGTAAATCTGCTCCATTCCCAAATGACCGATTTTTACCAAAACTAATAATCGCAACAGATTCTAGGACTAGAGATGTAATCTTTCACTGGGTTTCTATTCCAATGCGAATAGGGTCGCTCTCCCGATGAAGTTTCAATATTCATGTCTTCTTCTTTCCTCCGACTCTTTTTCATTTTCTTACCAGTCGGAATTACTATAACAGACATCTAAAATCTAAATAGGTTACGCTACAACAATGTCAAGGCTGTTTGAACCAAGGTCAGTTTTGTTTATTTATATTAACGTCCCGTTTTAAAGCAACACTAGGGCTATTTTGGTATGAACTTCATAATTTTGAAACGCAGTCAGATGACGAGGATGACACCCGAGCTGGCAGCACCCCTCTCCAAGCTTCCACACACCAGCCGGAGGACATTTGGATCCGACGGATTAAATGTACCAGGACGGATGTACCATGACGGATGTACCAGACCTGCTTACACGGCGGTTTAACCTGAAATCATCCGGTTATGGAGCCGAGACCTTACTACCAGGCCACCGCGACCTTGAACCATAGTCAGAGGGACGCCACATGAATTGCTATCACTAAATTCAGAGCCTTAGGGCGTGAGGTCATTTGATCTTGGATCATTTGGTGGATATAGAGATAGTTTGGAGCGGGTCATGGTAAAGAATATAGTCTTGGTTGCTCATATTTTCTGAGGAGTTTGAGGGTCAATGAAAAATAATCAGTTAATAACAAAATTATTGGAAATAATGAGTATGGATTAAACTGCGCCATTATACATAGTGTGACATTGTTTTTTGAATGCCAAATTGGACCTGGTATTTTCAATTTTCAGCTAAATCATTTCGTAGGAATTAAAATGAAGTATTATTCAGGTCATTTTTTAAATCTTCCATCACTGCCTACTTCAAGATTATATTTACCAGAAGATTCGACCATATAATAATCTCTATCTCTCTCTATTGAGTATATAACTTCTTTGATAATATAAGGCATATAGTATTATTCTTTTACAGACACGTCGCCCTGATTGTATAGAATGTGTTATACCTTGTGTTCCTAACAGTGATTTTACTCGAGAATCATCCCCTCGGAGGGGTGGGGCACCTCGAAATGAGGATGAGAAACTTCTAGCATGGTGATTGGTTCTCGCCACTCTGGAATGTACACGAAAAGGTGCGAGTCTGGCTCCTCCCATTGATTTTGGGACGTACTTCCTTAGGGAAGGGTTGTGCCTTGTCCAGTGATTGCCCTTAGGACTCAACTATAATTCCTGCCAGTATTGCTGTTGTGGTGGTCCGGTCATTCAATATTATTTGTCCTTGTGCCTTCGGGCGGGTCGGAGAGTCAGTGATATGACTTTCTCATAAATCACCAACAAAGAATTGACTGCTCATCAGTTAATTTTTTTTTTTAAATTTTCAGGAAAATTGGATTAGTCAAGCCACAAAAAGATAGGCTGTAAAAATAAAATAAAATAAATTCATTGTTTTGCTTAACCGGTTTCGAGCAAAATTTTTATTTATTTTCTTTTTTGAAATAATCATACACAGCACGATCAAATGTGACCAATTCTATCAAGGCAATACTTTCAGGCTGAAAAATATAGTCGAAGGTTCAGGGAAGGGAAGGAGGTTCATGACCCCATAACATTCCCATTTATATCCGTCCTGTCTTCGATGTCAGATATATAATTTGTATCGAGTTATAGAAGATGGATAATTTAGTAGAATGGGATTCGATCGAAAGATCAATGGTGTAATTCTCTCTCCTGAAAATATGTTTCTAAAACCCATTCTTTGCCACAAAATCAACACTGGTCTAATTAGCAAAATGATATAGCCATAAAGTGAGTGAAATGTTATATGGTACAGTTTTGTTTTCTTTCGAAATTATATGTCAGTAATTGGGTAAATCTTTTTTTTTCAACATCTACCAATTCTTGTTATTTTCATAAACCCTTATTATCAACCTTCCGTGGGATATTTGGATGAATTATGAATATTCTTTATTGCATTCTAAGTTGTTCGCAGATAGACAATGAATTAATGAAAGAAAAAAAAATATCTTTCTGAAATGGGTTTTATTCATTACTAGCCGCCTTTGGCGATCAGCCGGTTCACCAATCTTAATGTTCGTTAAAATTTTAATAATTAAATATTCTATGCAATTCCTACTTTAATAGCTCCTTCATCAAAATATTTTAAAACTTCAAATTTTGATAGTCATATAATTCACACATAATATTATAAAGGCCTTCAGTCATAACGTAATATGTATCTCTCTAATTTTCTGTTAGCTCCCGTAGAATTTATGCTTTAAATTAAAGTGGAAAAAATTAATCTGCAATTAATATAATAATATTTTTTTACTGAAACAAAGTATATTTTTGTAATATGATTACTGATAACAGAGTCACTGAGCGTTTAAACCTTATGGGCACTAAAGATTATCTTTCTTAATTTATATAATATTTCAAGAATTTGTCAACAAAATTTTCTCAGATTCATCATGACCAGATCTATTAATTAACAGTGTTTAATTTTAAATGCATCAAACAATAAGAAAATAAAACGAATCGTTTAAAATAATCGGTTGAAAACAGGTTAAAAAACTACTTAACAAACGATGTACTTAAAACTATAAGCGTATACAAAAAATATATAACTGATATAAATACAATTTAATTACAAAAGCATGCAACTAACCTAAAAATAATTTAAATCATCCGTTGATAATGGTTGTCATGTCAACAATCAAAACACAATGCGCATGCGTGAATTTTCAATGTCAGTTATGGTAACGCAAATGCGTGAGTTTTTCTACGCTAGTTGGGATAACCTATGCAGATTAGAAATTTTTAATTTCCTTTATTCTGTTTTATTTTAATTCAAAAGTACTTCAGAAGGAATCTGAAAGATCGATTAATTAACAATGATTAATTTTAAATTAATTTAATGCATCAATGCAATTTTAATACAATTTTAATTTAATGCATCAAACATTTAGAAAATAAACAGAATCGTTTGAAATAATCGGCTGAAAGATCTTAAGCCTAGCCTCATTACTGTTGGGGGGAAAAAACTGAAGCCATACTCATTTGGCAGTGGGGAAAAAGAGGATTTTTTTGGCGGGAAAGTTAGTTTTTAATTAATAATTAAAATTATAATCAAAAATTCAAAAAAGGGACCCCAGGTGCACATTCCCGACCTCCAAGGTATACATATACCAAATTTGATAGTTGTAGGTCAAATGACCTGGCCTGTAGAGCGCCAACACACACACACACACACACACATTGAGCTTTATTTATAAGTATAGATTTTTTTGCTTTAAACTTTTTATTTTTTGATTCAAATCCAGCTGTGAGCTTTACTCAACAATCCTTTGAAACATTACCCAGCAAGTTTTTGTATTATGAACGTGTAAATTCTTTTGATCAAGCTATAAAAGGACTAATAAATCGGCAACGAACGAACTAATGTAGTAAAATAATTTAAAAAATAATTAGAGATTTAAATAATTTTAAAGGTTAGGATAGCTCATAAACTATTTAAATGGATCTCCTAAAATGCATCACTCAGTTCATAAGTCACTCAAAAATATTGCTGCATTTAATCTTTGATATTTTGGTTTGATAAGTTTTGAATAATGGGAAATTAATTCTCCATTGAATGCAAATGATGGATCAATGAATAATTTTCTGTCGCTAATTGCTTTTGAATGCCTGAACTCTCGCTGTATAATAATCCATCAAAGCATCATACTTTTTAATGAAATAATTACTTTTCATGTAAAGAGAACCTTGTATGATATAAAGAAAACAAAACATTTTCAAGTTTTGCAACATTAGCTCATGTCTTTAAAGGAATTTCATTTAATCTTCCATGTTTAGGGATTCAAAGATAATCTTTATAAATGACAAATTCTGGATTACCCACCCACCCACACCCATAGTTGGATTAAAATAAAATTCCGGAAATACTTCATTTTCTTGATGTACTAGAATTCTGAATTTTTCTACAGTTGTGCGTTTCCCGATACGACATTGATATATTTTAAAATTTCGAGAAATGCTAAAAATAATTAAATAATTCTATATGAAAGGCGCTATCTGGGGTGAATTTGAAAAAACTTTTCAACCTTTTCAAAACTTTTCAAAAAAAAAACAGACTATATCAAACTTTATACAATACACTTTACATAATAACATAAAACAACATTTGAAACGAAATTCATCCATGGAATTTTTCTCTGTTTTCAAAATATTTTTAAACTACTCTATTTTAAAATACTGAAGTGGCAATATATTGAAAAACTCATTTACGCTCATATAGGAGCACCTATTTATTTCGACGTTATCGTCTGTTTAAAATGAAACAAATAATTTGAATTTTCTTTTGTCTTACCAGACTTTATATTTCCTGGGAAACTACTTCGAATTCTAAGTTGCATTTCAAACTGCTGATTTTCTTTTTCACTTTAAAAACGCGAAAGAACAAACATAAAATTTCAAACATAGGCAGGGTTTTTTTCGTAGCGCAGATTATAAAACACATTAGAATTGCTTGAAGAATATCTAGTTTTACTTTTTTTATTTACCAAGAACTTAAAAAAATACTCAGACAGTTTTTGCAGTTTTATGTTTTTTTTTATTGAATGGTCAGCAGAAAAAGCAATTTGAGAATTTGAGCAGGTAAGATTTGATTTTCAGTTTTATCGGTGTCATGACGTTTTCTTCAAATGTGATTTTAAAAAATTTCAAAAAAAAAATTTGTGTCTTTACAATTTATTTCCAATTACTGAAAAATCAAAATGAAAAAAAGAAAGGTTTTATCTTTTTCGAAATATTTAACTATAAAATTATGCCAGGAACCAGGGAAAAGCTTCAGCTTTCCTGCCAAAGCATTCAGGTTAATCTGAATGATAATCCATTAACACGGTAACTGAGTATGAAATGATTAAAGCATCACCGTACTTATTCCTTCGCGCAAGAAATTCCCCTATCATTTAAATGGGAGTAACTCGACCCTAAACCATTTCTGCGCTCCTTGAAGAAGCGTAAAAACTATTACAAACTTTGAGATTTCTCATCCACATATTTTTACTCATATCCCCCTCTCCCTCCCCTCCCCCTCCCGGAGGAGTAATTAATATAGTAAGCAGGCATGAAACTTCAAAATCTATAAGTCCTTTGGTATAATATATTTGGAATAATAATCAAGATGAACAACTTTTGCAAAAGACCTAAGTCTCCGATTGCAAGATATCCGCCACCCTATAAGAATATGAAAAAAGAAATGAATTAACTCATCAGTTAAACGATTAATTAAAAAGCATTAAAATCGGTGAAAGTGGACACCTCTCCAAAAAAAAACCTTTCTCTCATATGCTCTAATAAAGACTCAATATCTTCTACCTGTACTTAAAATTTTGGACTCTTAAAGTCTCGATTGTCTTGCACTGGTGGACAATAATTGAGAAATAAAGAACTTTGATGTAACTCTAGCGTTTTTAATGAACCTATTGTCTGAATTTTAGCGATTAATCCCTAGCATTCCGATAATACACAAATACAAGAAAATCGAATTAGTATTTTACTTTTTATCATCAGATGAAACCAAAATCTGATACAGAACTCCAATTGTAATAAAAAAATCATATACTGAATTTCATTAATTTAAGTCATTCGGTATATGAGTTATTGTATTTACATGCATGAGAAAGAACAGACCGAAGACAGCGAACCCCTTGACGCTTTATACTCTCAATTTGATACTGAGTACATTTCAAATGATAAACTTTTGTGCTATATTTTATTTAAGTAGCTATCTTTTTATTATGTAGTTTATTATCATATTCACCTTTATTATGACACCTGGACAGAGTTTTTCTAAAAGAATTTCTTTCAAAACTTGAAAGAAGTCCAAAAATGTGGTGTGAAGTCCATACATTAAATATCATCCATCTAGCTCAAAGCATTTTTAAGTTATCATTGGAGACAGACAGAACGACAGACTGATATTATTCCAAAAATATGTTCTTCGGACTCGAATTCTAATCTTTTGGACGATTATAATACTTTCTCTTTATAAACTTCTTATACTAAAAACGTAAGAAGGTATGTCATTAAATTTTGTTTTCAACAGAGATATTCCAGTTATTCCAGAATTTATTTGAAAAAATTATAAAAATTAAAATGTCGAATGCAAGAATTTTAATCTTATTTCTTAAATTTCTTCAAGAAAATGTTCTTCTTAAATTTTTTTAGGAACTAAGTAAATTAGTTAAGTAATTAAAAACAAATTTTATCTGAATCTTACCGTATTGGGTGGTGCATTTTTTTTATTTTATTCTGAGAGTTCGATCATTGAAAATGATACCATACGCGAAAAATGTCCTAAAACTGCACAAAAAGAACTGAATAAAAAGTTTGAGATATAATTTAAAACTAGGACTTCTACGTGCATTGAGTCACCATTATAATTACGTGTGTGCTTAACTTCGCCTAAAGGAAATAGTTTGTTCTGCTATTGTACACAAAAACCCATACAATCATTTCTAATAATTCATCGAAAATAGATATATCATTGGAACATTCGCCATAAATAATAATAAAAAAACTCTTTAAATATATCAAATTTATAAATCTGCACTTACGTTAAGAATATTTCATTTTTAGAGTTTTAAATTAATTAAGCAAGATATTGTTTAAATATCTTCAGAACTTAAATATTAATTAATAAAGAATACATTTTAAATGTTTGATTTATACTAGTGGCGCCATCTGAAAGAAATGATTTCAAGAGTTCGTTGAGACTTAATTTAATAATGAATTATAAATAAAAGACCTTAAGATATAGAAAATAATTAAATGAAAACTCTCTTTTTTAGTTTGTTAAAAACTGATTTTTTTTTTGCCCGATTTATTATGATTTACTTGTTTTGCAGATTTATTAGATATTTGAGGGGAAAAGAACAGTATTTGCTACAAAACTCTCCGGAATATTTTATTTTTGCATTAATACATATATATCTTACATAAGAAAATGTTATTCGACAAGATTCTTAATATTTTCCTCAACTTATCTACTTTTCGTTTTATGCAGCATTTAGAGTGGCATTAAATCTCATGGTCAAGGTCAAATGTACGATAAAGTGGATTTCCTGTTACAGAAAAGGATATTTATTTCGAACGTCGATTATAAGCTCAGCATTTTCTCAATTGAATCAGAAAAATATTTTAAAAACTGATATAAAATCAATGAAGTATGAATTCTAAATAGCGTACTCAATGAAACGCTCGTTAAATGATTATTCTCGTTTTGATTAGAAAGGAAATAAAAATATATTATATTTTTATTTCTCCAAAAGTAATTGAAAGAAGATCAAATTAAATAAATGTAATTCAAAATTATTACCTTATATTAATGTTTTATCATAACACTTTTCGATGTCTCAAACGATAGAACAAGCCTGGAAAATTGCAGGCTAAAGATTCTAGTTTCATTCGTAACCGCCTTGTTAAATTGTGAGTCAAAATTAATTCGAGTTGATGTGTTCTGGAGGATTTTCAAATGCTGCCAGTTTCATGAGCTGTCCTTGCCTTTTGACCGTGCATAAAAATTCAAATCAAATCAATCATTCATATCCATTTGACCTATTTTAACATTTTTGCTGGTAAATACGTCTGATGTCCAATCCTAAAATTATGTAGGACTGGACATCTCTCTGTATATTCCAAATCTCTATATATTCCAATCTGTATAATACTCTGTATCTCTCTATATATTCCAAATTCAATATAACATTCTCATATTCTGAACTTACAGAGTATGAGGAATTTCAATTTATTCCTTCAAAACAAATTGTAGTCGCTGATTTACTGAATTTCTTGAAAGTTTTAAAATGTGTATTAACTTTTAAATCACTTCATTTAAGTGCAAGGGAACGCATCCATAATACAATCCTCTCTCTCTCTCTCTCTCTCTCTACAGGATGTCCCTGAATACTTGGGCAAAACTCTAAAAGTAGGTAAAACATGTACAATGAAGCATTTTTGTATAGCAACATAAGGTTGGAAATGAAAAATTTTGGCGGAAGAAATAAAAATGCCAAGAAAATGAAAAGAAAGCTCTTTACTTATCTATAATACTAGCTGGTACTCAGCGCGTTGGTGCCACATAAGAAATAATTTTGGACATATCGTTTGAAATTTAAAACAACTGTTCTTGTTTAATAAGGAATGATAGAAAGAATGATATTTATTTTCTTATCGGCAATGATTACATTCATTGAAATTTGATGATTTATAAGGGAGAAGTACAAATAATATTTATTCTATTTTTTAATTTATTATTCAAGTGCTTTAGGTTAGACAATACTTTTTGTTTTTACGTCTTCAGCAAAAACAAATACACTTCTTGGCTGTTCGACTCGTAGGCATCCAGCATACAACTGGTCATGTGAAAAACATTGATTTTCTACGTTAAACCCCGCACACTAGGTGATTGACCTTCCGGCATGTTATTGGTTATCGAGAAGGAAATCGAATGGGGAACTGCAGTCGCTTGAAATCAAAAGGTATGTTGGTGGGAATAATGGGAGTGCGGGGAATGAGCACATCTCCAATCGATTTTCCGTTAAGAACAGTTCTCTCGCTTTTTGCCGCATATTGGTCTTTTGATTCTGATGTGCGTTATCATGTAGCATATAAACGTTGTCTTTCGATTTTTGCCTTATGTCGATCTTCAGATTCTGAAGCATGTGAATTTGCAATTCGTAAACGATCTGCTTTATTGCTCTCTTGTCGTTCCTCGTTTGTTTGAGAAACTCAAATCTGCTTATTTCCACGTGCTGTGCTTGTGAATTAGGCGATGAAAGTTTGGGGGCATTTTTCTTCGAAGCAATCAACACGATATACGCTTGTATAACCGAAATATCTTTTGTCAGTTCACTGAATAAATAAAAAAATTACTATTTGCACTGAAAAATTTCCATTATATCTTCATCGGCATCGATAATAACAATTCTATTTTATATGTATGAGATAAACTCTGAATAATATGTGCGGTTTGCCGCAGACAAAATAATATGCATAGATGACTAGAATAACAATGACTATTCATTAATAAGAAGGGAAAAAAAAACAGCGCTTCCACTAAATATTTTCGATTTAGTTTCGCTCACATTTATTGGCATCAATCATAATAAAATTATTTTGTTTGTTATATCTGCGATTAACTGCGCCTGACATATGCCGTTCGCCATTTACTGGCTGTCTTTTGTCAACTGTCAATTTTAAAATATAACCTTCAAACAAGTACAAATGAAAAGTTGTCAAAGTTCCATCGCAATCGGTTGAACGAAAAGGCTGCACCAAGGATACGAACAAACAAAAATTCATTTCCATATATTAGATTACAGTAAGAGCACAAATGTGCCACCACAAGTATCAAGACAAGCCTGGAAGCTTGAAGCATGTAATTTGTGTACTCTTTTGAAGATGTTTGGTATTTCACGAGAAATTTCGGTAGCAAATGAAAATTGTGCAATGAGGTTCTCATCCGAGTCAATTGGAGTCCCGTAGACAATACATTTTCTTCCCTTCCTCGTACTTACACTTACTTTTTCTGCCTATACTTTTCATTTCCGATTTCATATTGTCTTACAAAATATGCTTCTTTATAAGTATTTTATCTACCCTTAAAGTTTGGCCCATGAATTCAGGGACACCTTTCATATATAATGCTAACTTACGCACACTGAAATTGTTCTTATTACATATTATCGAATGGCAACAGTCAACTGTAAACCAATCATTTCGGATGTTTCAGATTATTTCATAGAACGTTTTTACAGCTGTACTCAACGCTTCGCTGATGAATGAAGCCTAAAAATTTTATTTGAAATGTTTCGAATAAGACTCATGTAAGGTTTATTCCCTCAGAGGAAAGAAAGCATAAAAGAATCTTTGCGTCAATCAGAAATGAACCGGGTGGGAAAATAGGCTTAACCATTGTCAGATGGGTAATCGCTATGACTTACCTAAGGATATTGATGGCCATATCTTCGAAAGATATTGAAAACTCAAAAAATTACTTTGTTCAGAAACGAAGTTGATATCATTAATAAAGTTTTTATTTTTAATAATATTTTAATGTAATATACATTTTATAAAAATTCATTTTTAATGCTATGAAATTCTAATTCATTCATCAAAATATTTAATCGCGTGCTTGCTAATAACCAGAAAATTCCACTCTTTTTAGATATTAATTCTGTGGTAGGATTTTCATTTACGTCTTTATTTCGGTAAAAGTCACGGTATATACCTTCCTTAATCTGCACGTGTTGCAATTTTCGACTCATTCAATGAAATTCAAGTTTTTTGGTTTTATCAAGTAACAAAATAATTTAAAAAACAACACAACAACGATAATTTTAAAAATTAACATGCATTCCAAATTAATATTTAATAGGTCAAAAAAATAATCTGAGTAAACATGCTGCATGCCGCAAGCGGATACCTTTCATTATAAGTCAACATCAAAGTCATTAATTACGCAGAAAATAGTTTAAAATTTTAGACTCCCGACAGAACTTGAAAGAAGTATTATTTTTATAATAATAAAACTATATTAGTAAGTAATGTTTGAAATTTTAATAGTAATTTATAAAATACATAAAGGTGACTACTACATTTCACTACTCAGCCGGCCCAACCGGCCGTGCAGATTCTATACTGGCAGGCCGGTTTCTGTTTCAAACAGGGGGGAGGGGGGGGAGGATGTAAAATGAGTTATCACCTAGGATCTTTCCTCTTTATATCTTGAATCCCTCTTTGAACATTTGATTTAGTTTAGCTTAGCTATATTAACGTCCCGTTTTTAAAGCGACACTAGAGCTATTTTGGTACTGACCTCTTCATTTTGAACCACGTTCAGATGATGAGGACGACACCTAAGCCCCCACCCTCTCCAAATTTCTACACCAGACCGGCGGGAGCACGTTTGGCCCCCATGTGCACCAGAACACGCTTACACGATGGTTCTGCAGTTGCATCGGGTATCGAACCTGAAACCCTCCGGTTCCGAAGCCGAGACCTTACCAGCAGTTTGAATATCGTTATTTCGAGAATCGCTTAATATATATAAAACAATGCTTCATTAACTGTGGTACAATATAGTACTGTGTACTCAAAGCTATGAATCCAACAAATTTCTAGATTTGAAAAAAAAAACATTCAATTTCCATCCTTTCTATATATCTTTCATGCAATATCAATATTTAATATTTCTCCGTATCAGTGAAATGCCCTTCATTTCTATCAAATTTTTGAAATATTAGAATCAATTTTTCTACTCTTTTCCTGAATTTTGTCATTTCAACTTCCTTCAATTCAAATTTTTATCTACGTCGGAGTTTCTGGCGTTAATGAACATTTGTCTCATTTTGTTTTGGTTTTGACACATCTCTCCACAAACACTATAAGATCGACTACTTTGATTCCTTTTATTTTTCGAATTTAATGATGTAACTATAGAATGAAAAGAAAACCCCAAAAGATAAATACTATTATTCTTAGAATCTTGGTTTGCGTCTGCCCTCACTCCCCTCCATTTTTCCACCTACAGTCAAATCTTTTCAAAACACACGTCCGACGAGCTTTTAATCGTTCTTTCTGTCAAGAATGTGTAAATCTGGCAACATCACAAATTTAGTTTCGCTCTCTTCGAAAGAATTTTTTTTTCCAAGCGAAGTTGCTCCGCTTCAAACAAAGAGAACTATTTACACGTATTTCAGAAATTTTTGCTTGGAAAATGTTTCTTCGCTTGTATTTTTCTTCTTACATTTTAATGGAACTCCCTCATGGAGCGATGCCAGTTCGGAACGTGATTTATCGAATAACCGATCGCCAGTCACTTCTTCCACACGTTCTGATTTCATTCCTTCTTTATTTTCTTTGTGTAAAGAATTCTTTATAAACTAAATGATTCGTGTCGTAGATTTTTTTTCACATATTTTTCATTTCTGCTTTGATTTACTTTGAGATCAAAAGATGTTATTTACTTGCTTTTATTATTTTCTTCTTTTCTGGAGCATTAATTCCAAGTTTTTTTTAATTTCATTCTTTTTCAAAATCCATGAAATTTATGGTGCGATTGCAATTTTCGTTAATGCTGAAGATAAGGCAACTTTGAGATAGATTATTCTGATGGAAGTTGTCTTTTATTTATTGTTTTCATTCGGTTGCATTATTGAATCAAGAATTTAAAATAAATTTTCTTTGCACATAATTGTCTCTCTAAAAATCATTATTCCTCAAAATGTTTTCCATTCTCTTTCGAAAATTTTCTCTTCCAGGCATATATTTTAAAATTCGAATTTGGTATCAGTAAATAAAATTATATCAGTGGAATTTAGTAGTTTTTATCTCTTTCTCTTCCGAATATTTTTCTCAATTTTTTCTTTTAGTGAATGTCTATGTTTCGGGCTATGATTTATAATACTTGCTTCAATATTTTATTGGGCCTAATAACAATTTATAACATCGCCTTTCGCGATCAGCTGTTTGTTCATCATTTATATATAAGAAATTATTGGCGAAAGCAAAGAACCATTTCCCCATCCTTATACACCTCACCAATTTTACCAGTTTTTATTTAATATGAAATGAACGTCTCCAATGGTTATAAGAAGGTCAAATTAATTTCATGCCAAATCAATAATGCCCTTCTTTCAACTCCTCGCCTTATCCTCCCACTGGTGGGGGGGGAGGTCACCTTGTAATTGAGGATGAGAAGCTTCCGGCATGGTGGTTAGTTCTCGTCGTCCTGGCGGGTACAAAAAAACGTGAGGGTCGGCTCCTTCCTTGATGTACTTCCTAATGGAAGGGTTCTACCGTGGTCGGTGATGGCCTTAGGACTCAACTACAGTTCCAATTAGTGTTGCTATAGCGCCGGTCCGGTCATTCAGATTTTTCAGTTCAGATTTTTCCGTGCATGGAGTAGCTTGTTTAAGATTTAACTTCCGTACCATTTCTGAGATACATTTCAGTAGCATTACTTTGCTGTACATTCTCTGCGAAAAAATAACTACACAGGTTTTACTCCTCACAACCACTAGATAAAATAATGAACCTATTTCGCCAAGTTTTACTTGGTATGGAAGCTCACAACCGACTCCAAGATGCATCATGAGTGCTTTTATTACTTCAATTCTTACTCTTTCTATATGAAATATAGAAAAGTATGGTAAAAAAATTCAACAAAAATTCACATTTAAGATTTTGGCGGATCTCCTAGATCTTTTAGATTTCGAAAAACACATTTTTGGCATTATGTCTGTCGCTTCGTCTGTCTGTCTGTCAGTCTATAGCTAAAAAACTATTTGAGCTAGACGAATAAAATTTGGTATACGGCCTTTATACCAGATCTGGAGATGTCTATCAAATTTTGAGTAAAATCTGTCCAGAGAAAGTTTGTCTGTCCAGCTTGTTCAATTGCTGTGTCCTTTTGTTCCGATTTTTTATACGAATACTTTTAATCGGAACCGGAGGGTTTCAGGTTCGAGACCCGATTCCACCAAAGAACCGTCGTGTAAGGGGGTCTGTTGCACGTTAAATCCGTCCTGACCAAACGTCCTCCCGCTGGTGTGGAGAGGGGGGTGCCAGCTCAGATGTCGTCCTCGTCATCTGATCGCGGTTCAAAATTACGAGGTCCGTCCCAAAATAGCCCTAGTGTTGCTTCAAACGGGACGTTAATATAACCAAACTAAACTAAACTAAACGAATATTTTTAAAAACATTTCCTTACAGTTTCAACGATAATTTAATTACAACTGAAGGCTGCTCAGGACTCTCTTAAATCTGTACACTACAGAATAACAATCATGAACCTCTTTACTTGGACGCATATAACTTCATTTTAGGCGCATTTTTTAACTTTAAATTTAGTCTAATTTTTTGCCAATTAGAGGCATTTTAATACACTTTATTATAAATACTATTTAATGACAAAATATAAGAATACTTATCTTCGACGCACATTCTCTACTTAACATTATTCCTACTGTTAAATGTAAGAATACATTCATTACTTTGCAAATTGCTAACCCTATTGTAAATCAAAGTAATGCTGTTATATTTTCCAATGTGTTACAATAACTTTAATATTTTCTAGATTTGGTTAGAGTTCATTTCGTCAGATGATAGAAAAGGTTTTCATGTTACGACAGGGAACTGACAAAAAAGTAACCATATACAGATAACGAAACGTTGGAGGAATACATACGCATATAGCCATTGCCATTCCTAGGGTTTGATCAGCCGATCCTATATCAAGGCCATGAGAGTTAGTATCGTAGATCAAAAACTATTGCAAGCTTATAAAATGTTACTAAATTTATTTCTTCAGTTAGAGCCAATAAATAAATAAAAGCTTAGAGATAAAAAATAACGAAGTTTATATGCCTATGTTAATTATAAATGCTGCATTATTAAAATTACATATCTGAACATAGAAAATTATGTATTGTAAATGTAATCATGTCTATAACAACTGCGTACTCATGTATATATTTACTTTCAGAATAACATACTGTCCAAATGAAAATTATTTGTACGAGGAAATAAAAGTATTTTTAACTATATTAAGCTATAGCGACAAGTTTTAGAGTATTACAGTATCTTAAAAATCACTGAATAGGAAAATGAATTTCTTAATCTTAGGGAAATCATATTAACTATGACCTTTTAAGAACTCTCCTCTCTCCGCTTAAACATCCGGTGTGAACTGAATGATTGTCTCCCCGTCAAACTCAGAGAATCGAAACGGAGTCTTAACAATCATAACTCAACCCTTTCCGCGGGAGGGAGCTGGAGTAGTCGCTGGAGTAGAAGTAACTCAATTTCAAATCATAACTTTGCACACAAGGGAAATGAGAAAATGCTTATTTATTTGTCGATTTCTCATCCTCATATTTCATATGCCACCCGTAGAAGTTTCAGTATTATAATAGATATATTAGTTCCGTATTATAATAGATATATTTAAGAATATTCTAAGTCCTTCCAATTACCACAGTTTCAACAGATAATTAATAATTTTATTAATAGGTAAGAACTCTCCTCTCTCCGCTTAAACATCCGGTGTGAACTGAATGATTGTCTCCTCGTCAAACTCCGAGAATCGAAACGGAGTCTTAATAATCATAACTCAACCCTTTCCGCGGGAGGGAGCTGGAGTAGTCGCTGGAGTAGAAGTAACTCAATTTCAAATCATAACTTTGCACACAAGGGAAATGAGAAAATGCTTATTTATTTGTCGATTTCTCATCCTCATATTTCATATGCCACCCGTAGAAGTTTCAGCATTATAATAGATATATTAGTTCCGTATTATAATAGATATATTTAAGAATATTCTGTCCTTCCAATTACCTCAGTTTTAACAGATAATTAATAATTTTATTAATAGTTAATAAAATTATTAATAGTTCTTCTAATTAATAATTTTTCAAAGCACAAAATTATAAAAACTGTTAGCATTCATCATGGAATAAGAAAGACGTTTCAACCTAACGTTGCTTTCTATATAAAATAACATATTTATATTTATAGTGGAGATAAATAACATATTCATATTTATATTTAGTGTGGAGATTTAAATTTAAGTTATATAATAGATATATTTGCTAAAAATAAAGAATATAAAGTTGTATTAATTTTTATATATAAGAAAAATATCCCCTTTTTATACTGAATATTAATTCTTTTTTATTTATTTATCTGGACCCTCAATCCATATTTATGACCAAAATAACTGAAATCTATGAATCTAAAAGGTGGAGCTGACTGCGATTATTATTATCATTATTTCTTTTCTAATTCGAAGAAATCTTACTTCCGACCAAAGGTTAAATAAAGTTACTTTCAGTTATTGAGTTTTCTATCTGTAATGAACTGTAATATATACTTCTAACTTAATTCTTCATTTATTACACAAAAATCCATTGACAGGTGGTCATTTTCAGTCCAGATTTCACTCATTTCTTAGAATGAAAGAAAAAGGAGCAAATGATAATCTACGTCACCACGCCAACAGAGAAAAGAAATTCTAAAAGCGTTCCTATAGCGACAATCTGATAACACAATTACGATTTCGTGACGATTTTTAAGAACATATTTCAAATCCAAACCACTGAGGCATTTGAACTTGAAATCTGAATCGTACTGTCACATGCATAATTCGATGCCTGCGCATCCGAATGTTTCGGTTTTAGCAGAACAATTCTTTTTTTATCAGTCGAATCACTTCTGTTGTATGGTGCATAATTCTTGAAAACAGAAGAAGGAATTAAAGTCGGGAAGGGTTTTCGCATTGTTCTATCAATGATTGCCGCATTATTGTGTGGGGTTTTTTTGTTGTATGAATCGCAGGTGATATGATCTTGAAGATTTGACTGGAGATAATGAATATTCTGTGTTGTCCAGATGAAATTGACCAGCTCTGAACATTTCCAAAGAAGACGTTGACAGTGACGGTCATAGATAATTCGAATGACTGATGGGATATAAAAATAATCATGGCACCTTTGAAAAAACACCGCGAAAGAAATGTCATAATGCGATTTTTGTAAGTATATACTAATATTTTTCTCAATATATTATAAAGTAAGTTTTAAAAATGTCACAATTAATTTTGAAAAAAATGAAATTTAACTGAGCATACTTATTCTCATTGCGTGCGCTAGACTTTTTTCAAATTTCGTTTTGTATCTTTTTCGTAAGTGAATGCACAAAGAACAAAGTGTTTCAGATGTCAAAATATTGATGAATATTAGTTCAAATATCGAAATTTTGTAAAATCTTAATTTAAACCTTCCATGAGTCTGAAAAAAGACATTTTTAGAACATCTATGTACTGGATTTCTTTAATTCTTAAATGCATGATTATTTGTTTTGAATTTTAAAAAATAATTTATTGTAGGAAAATAGTCACAATTTACGTAAAAAAATACTTAAAAAATCCAGTTAATAATATGGTGTATTTATTTTGAAAAAAGTTATATGTAGACATTTGGTAACATATAGTATTTCCCAAAAAAATCTAGCCTGCATCTAACATAATTTTCAAATACAGCATCAAACATTGGCTGCATATCTGACAACAGATAGGAAGCAGTTTGTTAACAATTAGATAAATCACTCCTTCATAGGGAACTCGTCAATAGAAACTTTCTCTTCAAGTAACACACTGAATTTTATCAACCACCTCATTCAAATGCAAAAAAATAAAAAGATATAATTACCCACCAAAAGTAATGTCGAATTTTTTCTTTTATGCATGTTTTATTGTCTATGATTATCTACTAAATACTAAATATCTACTGATTATCTACTGAATACTAAAAGGATAAAATTTGGTTTGCTGTCTTTATACTATAATTTCAATTTTCTGTCCTATTTCGGGAAAAAATCCAACCACTGGAAGTGGACTGTCGACTCGTTTCTTTGGGATCACGATAAGTGACAAGCGCCAAGAATTAGTTTCATGTATGGTTTTAATCTGCGCCAAATTTTGGGCATAAACCGCCAACGGTTCGGCAGTACGTATATTCGTGACTATGACAACGTGATAGTTCAAAAATGAACTATGTTAGAAGGATAAATTTTAATATATGATCTTTGCATGATTATCTGTATGTAATTTTGAATCAAATTTCTCGATTTTATTTGACAATCTGTTTGTTTGTGTGTCAGTGTCTATGGAATGCAATAACTCAAAAACACAATAAGCAAGATAAATTAAATTTAGTATATGACCATAACACCGTAATCGGTTCTCTCTATTATATTTGCAATCCATTACATTTATTCCATTACATTTTGGTCAAAAATGCACACTCAATTCTCCGTGCCACATTTCGAAGGTGGTTTTTAAATGCACTGTATTGTGCACATAAATAGATAAGTAGAAAGAACACTTCTGTAGATCTTTTTAGAAGATGTGTATGAGCTCAAAAAAAATGCATATAATAATTTAAAGCTGAAATTTAGTTGTTTATTTAGCGGGTTAACATCATTATTATCGTTTCCTTTCAATTTTATTGCATCAATCTAGTTTCAAATTAATTGATTTGACATTTATGTATTTATTTATTTTCTTGTCAGAACCACCAACCAAATTTTTCTTCATAAAAATTTCAAATATTTCTAGAAAGT
>JAPMOR010016962.1:0-31437 GCA_026543865.1 Argiope aurantia
GTTTGATATTATACAATATTGTGAATATTGTTTGATATTATACAATACTGTGAATATTATATAATATTTATATATACAACATTGAATATTGTTTGATATGGAATAATATTGTATGCTACTAGGTGAAGGATAAGTAAGACACTCTTGAAATTGGAATGGAATTTATACCTGATTTCTAAATAAATCAACAGGAAATTACAGGATAGTTTTAAAACTTAACAATTATATCATTAGATTGTAATAAATACTGAAAGAAGAGGTATTATACATACTGTAATGAATTGAAAAAATTCTGGATGACTGAATATTATTTATGGCTTTCTTTAGAAAGTCACATTCAGATCACCATCTTCGACAGTAATACAAGGAGGCTTAATGTTTTAATCTGAATCAATATAATAATACATTCTTATCACTGTTGTACATAATTATTGTTCCATCTTTCCTACCGGAAACAATTGTAATAATAAAGTTTAACTGATGCTACTCTTCTGTCACGATTATCCGATATCACTGTTTTGTTATTTATTTTTGGTTACTTGGTGTCATTATTCTAATCATTCTTATTCAATAACAATTTCGTAAAAAAGTTTTCTTAAAATCATTATTTAAAAAATCCATTATAATCATTGTAAATATATAAAATTAAAGCTTTAGCCTTAGAAGGAAAATGTACTTCACATCCTTCCGGATTTTCTGAATTCCTGTAAATATTCTTTAAGTAATCTTCTTTCCTATTACAATTTATGATGTAGGAAAAAAGAGTTTTATAATCGATTGTTCACAATACAATATGACTGATATTTAGTACTGCGACGATTATTCAATATAAATACGAAATTTTAATGTTTTAAAAATTTAACTATTAATTAATTGATTGATTCTAGATAAAAATTTTATTGTATATTGTTAGGATCATCTGATTGGAAATTTAAAAAAAAACTATTTATCATTTATGATAAAAAATTTTAAAATATATTAAACAGTAATTATTAGAAAATAATTATAATAAAACAGTCACTTGCCCTCTCATTTAAAATTATTTTATTAAATAAGTGGATTTTAATATACATCAGCAGATAAAAATATTCGATTTCCTTAATAATAAAAAATGTTTTATATTGTTTAAATTAATTACTATAACCTTGAAAATAATATACTGCTATAATTATAGACGAGCGAGCAGTTGGATCACCCGGAATATGGGTTTTGTACAATTTAGATTCATTCTTGATTTCATAAATTTATATTCATGACAAAAAAAACTATTTTTAAATATTATTGTATGGTAAACATTTTACCTGATTTTGAGGCTTAATTTTTCAATGTATATCTACTTGTAAAACATAGATTTTCAAGACGTCAGAACTTATAAGGAATAATAAAACTGTAAAGCATCAACATAAAAATTCCACGGAATTAATCTATAATGTCACCACACAAATTTAATATAACATGTAATGTAAAAGAGTTTCATTTAACAGTAGCATTGAATCGTTCTTCGTAAGCGTCGATTATCATTTTTTCATTCAAAACATTTATATAAAAACTTAATATTCGTGTTCTAGTGAAAAATGTATTTTTAAAGATAAAATTAGTTAATTTTTGAAAATGAAGATTCACTCTCTTTTTATTCGTTCTGTGTGTTGTGTGTATGAAACTTTTAAAATGGTGACAAGCCCTATAACGTCGCAAAACTAAATTTTTTAAAATACACTTTTTCATAACATGTAATTTTGCCTTGCTGATAGAGAAATGTAAATTTATTTTCTTATTCATTATGTAAAATTTGCAGATAATAACAATATTAGTATATCGCAATTTTGAAATATTTTATTAAAAGAAATTTAAAGTATAACGTTCAGCATAGAGATCTATTACTTATGATCTTAGTGGAATTTTGAAATAGATTGGAAAGGGAAGAAACAAAATAAAAATGGTAAAAAATTCATTGCGGTATTGCCAAAAACATGTAAAAAATAACTAGCTATTTCTTCCCCTGATTTAAACAATGGGGGAAAAAACATGGTATCAATTTGGAAAAGTAATAAAAATATATAAAAGCAAAATGTAAAGCAATTTTGCAAATTATTTATGAAATATAGTTTTGAAATGTGTGCAAACTGAGGAAACGAATTGACCATAATTAAATTAATATGAATAAAAACGTACTTTTTGAATTTTAAGACATTGTAAAAACATCTCCGAAACATTCTTTTTAAGGCAATCTACTTCAAACACCTTCCTGATGCTTCTATTTCATTTCATCACTCAGGTACTTCATGATTACAGATGAAAGCACGATCCCATTCATTCTCTTTTTTTTTTCTTAAGTCTTATTCAAGGACTATAATTACTAACTATTGACCAAGTTATAATATAACCTATACTGGAAATCCTTCATTTCATTATTTACTTCTAGAAACTCCCTATTTCTATTCGCCAGTTATTTTAAAGTTTTATTCATACAGGACCTTGTTTTTTTCCTGTTTTTGTTATTGAACTCGTAATCTTCTTGTTTTTTGCAATTTTTATCAACTTAATTATTCTTTTCATTGGTAATTACTAACATATACAACAAGTGGTGATCTTCAAATAAAACAGTTTCAAGCATTTAAAGTTGCTTCACACTTTCCTTTACTTCTCTGTTCGCTTATTGAAAGAAGTTTGAAAAGAATAAATATAGATTATTGATAGTTGGATTGCAGACTTCTTATTATGGTTTGTCATTAAATACACACTTATTTAAGGAGGGAAAATTATCTTTAAAAAATAAATGAAGAACATAAAATATTTTATGTCTAAAAGCATAAAATCTATAAAATTTATTTTATGTTCAAGTTTAAATTTCGAAGGTCGATATCCATTATTTAGTACTTTACATACTAATTTATTCATACATTTAAGAATGTTTAGAGGCAGAGCATTTGAGTCTAACCATGTGAGAAAATCGTTGAAAATATTTAATAACATAGTTTCATTACACATTTTGTTTCAATATGTAATTAATTAAAATCTTTCATAGACTAACTAATAAATTAATGTTATAAATTATAATCCTCCACTGTACCAATTATTTCCTGCGCCAAAAATTTAAGAAAAATAGGTAATCCGGATTTTATTTAAAATACAAGCAATTTATTTTACAGGAAAATATTCATTTGATTTTTCAGCATCGCTAATGGGATATTTAAGCTATCAAGAACCAATAAAAATGTTTTCAATTTCGCTTCGATATCGTACGCAGCATTGTTTTTCTTAATTTTCTGTATTAAGGAATAGAAAGAATGTGAATATTTTCAAACCATGAAAAATGGATTACCATTGTCCTATAATTACTTTTTTTATAGTTTCAATTTATTCTTCCATTTATAATTAATATAAATGGAAAACATATGGAACAAATATAATTAAAAAAGTTTTATTTCTGATTTACACATGCTAAGTTTTTCAAATAGAATCTAAAGGAAGTAATATTTTTCTTAACTCTTAATAAGTCAAATATTCATTAATTATAATGGATTTGAAACTAAGAAAATAAATATTAAAATATTCAAGTTTTTCAATTACCTTGAAGAGGAGAAGAAAATATAATCCATAAGAAATATTAACTGAATACTTATCAAAAGATTAATATTATATTTGAAAAGACGATGAAAGGAATTATTTCTGTTTTTTTCTAATTTTGTTTTGTACTTTTTAATACAAAAGTATTCCGATGGCAACTAGCTCCAATGCACAGTTTTGGAAGGAAATACGATACGACATAAAAATTACCACCAGACATGTCAACAAATAATGTTCGAAAAGATGAAAGGAAATTATTTAATCTTTTTTTTTTCTAATTTCATTTTATGTTTTTTCAATCAAAAGTATTCAACTGACAACTAGCTCACTGAACAATTTTGAGAGGAAATTTCGAAAAATTACTGAAACAATTTTTAAAAAAAAATTCAGACTTTTAGCCCAGTGCATTATAGAATGATCAAATTTTAGATTTAATTCATTTATTTTTATTTATATTTTAATCATATAAGAACGATAGTCCATGCAGAATAAAATCTATTGAAGATCTTCTTATCGCATCATACATGCATGTAAATCCAGTAATTAAAACAAAGAAAAGCAACGAAAAATATTTTTTACTAATACGAAAAATTTATTTACTGTTTATTTACTAATACGAATAAATTACAAATACAAAAAATATTTTACTATATAAGAAACTGCATTAACTTGGAAAAAGTTAATGCATTTGGATAACCACTTTATTAACAATAAAGCATATTATAATAATTGTGTAAAAGTGAATTCGTTCAAAAAATCTCTCAATTATAAAAGATAATAGGCTATATTATAGGACACATTTATTCTTCAAATGTATAGTTCAATAAATAAGTTTAATTTTAACCTTATTGATATGGTGTTTCTTGAAATGATTTTTGCATTTCGAACATATTTGGTTTGGTGATGTGTAGACTAACATGTAAAAGGTTTATTCGCGAATAACGTAAAATAAGCTTTATTGACGAATTAAATTTTTTATCCGTAACTTACGCCAAACGGTTATATGACGAATCTTAGAGTGATATGTACGCAAAGATATAAAACAGGGTTGATGGTTTTATTTTTTTATGCATTAAATATTCATTGTAAATAAATGAAGTTACTAAAGTTGCTTGTATTGAACTTCTGCAAAAGTAATTTTTTTATTTGCACATTGAATTACATTTTTTGTTTGTACATTGAATCTGATTTCTGTATCACTTTATTTTACATCTGCTTCTTTCTATTTTAGTTTTCGATCGTTTTATTTGTTATTTATTTTTTAATTAAATTTACATTTTAGAACAACAGAAAGATTGTTTCAAGCTACGCTTCGTAATTTTATACAGCCTTTAACTTATATTTGACGCATTGGTGTTGCTCTGAAAATATAATCTGCAATATTCATTATTTGTAGTTGGAATTTTTTTAAAATCATGCATTTTTAAATTTATTCTAGAAAATCATATGGATCGAAATTTTCATTTGAATAATTCGCTTTTTACAAAATGAAAAGGGATAGAATTTCTAGCAAATGAAGCTAAACTTTTTTTTGGTGGGGAACTGCACAGGATCGATATGACTATAGAAGCAAAAAAAAAAAAAAAAAAAAAATGTGCAAATGTGAAACAACAAATTTTTATGATGGAGATTGTAAGAATTATTGTTAAAGGAAGATAGTTTATCTTCAAATATATACTAAACATTAACAACTAAGATTTAAATAATGAGATATTAACGCTTCAGTAATATTGGGATTAAGTTAAATGTCGAATAACTAAATATTTCGCTTCAATTTAAGAACCAAAGGAGAAATTTATAAACATAATATTTTTTGGTGTGAAATTACTAGTTGTACAATGAAATGGAATTTAGATTAATTTGTTGTGTTTACTGGAATTTTGACACTTTACAGTAACCTGGCAGGAAATACAAATGTTTGTGAATGATACAACTTATTGCATTTAATCAATTTTATCTTATCACATTTGTAAAATCATATTCGGTCATCGCGGTTGCTTTAATTCATGAAAAATATGAAAAATAATCAAGATTTGCTGATGTTATGTATGTGTTAATATATTTTGAATCATGCAAAAAAAAGATGAAAAATAAACAATTAAATATTTTCGTTTCTAATATCAAGCCTAAAATGCATGATACAAAATCTAATTAAATAATTAGTTATATTCTAAATAAATGGAAGAAAAGACTATTAATATTGAAATATTGAATTTTAATTCTAAACAAAATGTTTTTGAAATGTTCATATTAATTTTGCACAAAGAATGACAAAGTTATCAGGTTTTATGTCAAAAATTAAAACTGAATAATTAAATTTTATTTAAAAAGTGAAGAAGTTATAGACAAAAATTTCGAATATATATATTGCATTACACGAATTTAGAAAATATATTTACAAAATTACCCTTTATGAGAAATATACAAAATAAATCCCCCTAATAGATTAAATTATTTTTATAATTTTTTAAAATCATTTTCTAAAATAAATATCGTGAAATACTCTCTCCTTTCCCATCTGTCTACAGCATACCTATAACATATTTATTTTCGATTTTAATGTAACTCAATTAAAATTTATAGTTTTTGGGGCCATATCGAGCATCCTCTTATAGGGAGTATTTATAGGTATCAATATTATGAAGATTTTTATTGCACGTCTGCATCGTTAAGTTGCAAAACACAAATAAGATGAAGTGATAAACTTCTAACATTGAAACAAAGATAACGAAATAACGTTCAAAGTAAGATATCGTACTGACTTATTTAATACCCGCGATAATGTTTACGAAATATGAAATTAATGTTGTTTTCGAATTCTGATAACAATAATTCTTGATTTTAATTTTAGAAAATTATTATCGCGTTCCATTTTACGAGATTTGTATTGATATGCAAAAGATTATCGAACTTGCTAAATGAATACTTCATGTGAAAATAATTATTTATTGGCTGTTTCTATTTAATTCTCTTCACATTTTTTTACTTAATCTTCGGAAAGAATCTAATATAAAATATAAGTCTAGCTTTTATTGTTGAATAATAATAATAGCGCTATTGAAAGAATGGGATTAAAATCACGAAAATTCTTGCGAAACTGGCAATTATTAGGTCTACCGGAAAGTTCTGTCCGCTCCGGTTACAATCATAACTGGGGATGAAAAGTGGATTACCTATGAAAACATCATAAGAAAAAGGGCATATTGTGAACCCGGAAAACCTGCCCCCTCTACCTCTAAACCGAAGTTGAGCCTGAGCAAGAGAATGTTGTGTATATGGTGGGACATTCGAGGACCAATACATTTTGAGCTGTTGAAACCAAACGAAAGGCTAAATTCGGAGAGGTACTGTCAGCAATTAAATAAATTAAAAACAGCACTCCAAGAAAAGAGGCCAGCGATGTTCAATAGGAAGGACATCATACTGCTTCATGACAATGCCAGGCCACATGCTGCTTTGGGGACTCGTCAGAAAGTCGCAGAGCTAGGCTGGGAAATTCTGTCGCATCCACCATACGGACCTAGCACCATCTGATTATCACTTGTTTCTGTCGTACAAAATTTCTTGCAGGGCAAACAAGTCAAGAACGAAGAAGATATCAGACAAGCACTAGTTCAATTTTTGGCCTCTAGAGATAAGACATTTTTTAAAATTGGGATATACAAATTGCCATCACGCTGGCAAGAAGTCATAAATAATGATGGCAATTATATTATTCAATAAAGTTTATCCAAAGTATGAAAAAATGTATTCCTTTGTTTCATTCTAAAACGGACAGAACTTTCCGGTAGACCTAATATATAATGTGCCAGATGATATGCCTGTCTAGGCGGAATTTTTACTGTTAACAATATAATTTTAATGGACTGACAAAAGTTGAAAGTGTCATACAAATTGGAGAAATGAAAACAGAGCAGAAAGCTTCAGAAATATATTAGTTGTATTGTGTAGATTTAATATTATTATAATTGATTAACAAGTTTCCTTTGTTTACATTGTGGGGTTCTATATCCAGAATGTTCGCAAACACTCAAATCAAAACTAATTACTAAAATAAACTAAAAACAAACAGAGATGCACTTAAATGAATATATGTATACAAAGAATTGCTTGAGATATTAAAAATATTAACGAATTATTACATAAAAAAATTAATCGATCTTAAGAATGATAAAAGATCGATTCCGAAAAAGCTGAACTCGGCATTTTTATGGAACTGCAATGCTAGATATAAAATAAAAATGTTGGAACAAAATATTAGCATACCTCAACATATTAACATTTGCTACAATCCAGCATAAGAAATTTACATAAAATTTGAAGTTTGTAATCCCGTAACTGCATAATATTCTGAAATATTCATATTAAAATTAATTATTGAAATCAGATTAAAACAAATATTATATAAAAGGGAAAAGAATGAAATAATTCAGTTATTTTCCAAACGAGCGTTTATAAATAGTTAGAGGTTCTAAATACAAGCTTTCATAGTATAAAGTACTTTTTCTAATCTCATTCATTAATTGCTTACATAAAAAAAGATGTTAAAAGAACATTACCGTACATATAAAAACAATTATTATAATTTAAAATATAATTGTGAACATCCTAATAATCAGTTCCATTATATCATCAGTCCTAATTCAGTTTTGTGTCAGATAAGGTTAAGTTAAATTCTAATCATGTGTACATGATGAAAACAGTAAATGTTAGCACGAGTTAGCTATCTCGTATTAGTACTAACCATTATCGCCATCCAGTAATAGCATTTAATAAATCTATGCTGATGGACAGTTCTGATAGGAAATCAGATAGTAGGTAACTTAAATAACATTATCACTTTGTCAAAAGCTTTAGCCTTATAAAATAAATATATCAATCTCTTTTATGTGAAATTATTTTTTTTCTTAAAAGATTTTCGTGTCTAATGGCAAGGGAAAAAATATTAATAAACTGAATATAAAGATGATTTTACAACGTGATTTGATTGATTTTATAAAAGTATTTATGCCATTAGAGATGTTTAAACTTTATCATTTGAATGATGCTAAGTAAATTTTTTCTCTAATTTAAAATTAAAGTAAGGATTGGTATTTTTTATTTCCTTTCAAATAACGCATTTGCATTTGTTGCAGCACGCATGTTGAGTGGTTAAGGTACTACATTTATAAGCAGAAGTTGTTGTTGTTGTTTCCGATGGCACCTGCCATAGGCAAGCCCGCTGATTTGAAATCAACGATTTTAAGCCGAAAGGGAACGTCTCTTATTTTAGTAGCGCCAAATAGGGCCAAGAGTACGATTTTGCTACTCACGCATCACATTCGCTTGCACAGCCCCTTTTTAAAGCGGGGGGGGGCACATTCACACATCTCACAGATAGAACAAATGAAGGACAACCATGCCCGAACTGGGACTCGAACCCGGGACGCCCAGATCACGGGGAAGACGCGCTACCCCTATGCCAGGACGCCGGCATAAGCAGGAGTCTTGAGATCATACTAAATATATTTTTCTATGCTTGCTGTCTCTGCTATAATTAAGAGTCAGTTTTTTAATAATATAAAATACAAACAAAAAATAGACCACAAATCGATAAAAAATGTGATTATTTGTTAACATAAACTTAGAACTTCCATTCTTCTTGTAATCTACGAGAAAGAAATATATAATAATGACTTGATCTGAATGCAACGGTTGGTGCAATCAAGTAAAGCAAAGGAAAGGCAAGGCATAATCAATGTATCAATTAAGTATGAGAATCAAATCTAAAACATCAATAAGCTACAGATTAGAGATCCATACCTCCTTTAAATTTTTTTCTGAGTTTCTTTCGGTGTCATTTCAGTCAATTCAGTTTATATTTAGTTTCCTTTAGTATTATTATTTAATCTTTGAAAGATATTCTGCTAAATTTCATAATTACATTTTTCAAAACGTATGTTAACTAGAGAAAATTTATTCAAAAATTAAGCCTACAAATGCATTATATAGATTTTTTTTTTCATTTTTTTGCATCAATATTACTAGAAATATTGAATATTTCATTTTATTAAAAATTATTTCTTTCAAAAATAAAATAATTCCCTTATACTTCCCTTTCACTGTAAAGAATGTATGGGTAAGAGTTTTTAAGTAAAAGTACATAAATTTCGCATCTTACCAAGCAAACAGAAACTAATAGTTTTTCGTTAAAGCAAACATTGCCTTTGGTGGTCTCGTAATTGTGTTTCTTAATCGAAATTTCACTTTAGAGGAGCCTTGAAGCGAGAAACACCGAAATTTGTATTCAGGTATGCTTTCTGTATCAGATGAAATGTCTCCTTTAATTTACAAAGTGAGAATTAAAAAAAAAATTGGAAAGCTGTTACATAAAACCGAATCGGTAATGAATTTGTTACATTTGTTAGTCTTTAGGATTTCCATTGATTGGAAAAGAATTTTTTTTTTTTTTTTGCTGAAAAAATTCTTAATAAAATATTGATGTTTTGCCAAATATCTAGGGAATGGTAGATAGTGTTAAAAATGTTAAGAATACTTCAACATTTATCGTTGTTGAGATGTTTTAATTGCCTGGTTTATTTTATCTTAGCTGGATTGCAGTTCCGATTAAACGTTTATTTTTATGATAGGAATAAAAAGAAAGAAAATGAGCAGTTAGATAAATATTTAATGTAATTATCTGTCATGTAGATTAAATCTTCCGACCAATGATTTTTATTAAGAAAAGAAACCTTGAAGTAATCTCTTTTCAGAAACTTTTTCCTTCGTTCGCCATTTTTTTTCTTTTTCTTTATTCAATTTTCTCTGCTTTCTTTAAATGTCCTTCGATTTTATTTGTCATTTATAACATAAAAGTGAAAAGTAGGGAAATAATGTTTCAGAAAAAAATAAAATGGAAATTACATATAAAACTGTGATTTCCTTATGTTCAGTATAGTTGTTGTACACATGGAATCTTTTATTCTGTGTGTCATCGGCTCAATTTCTATACTAATAAGTCGTTAAAATTTTTATTTTCCTACAGAAGTAGTTTATAATTTTCGTAAATTGTCACATTACACATCAATAAATTTCCATGAACATACTTCCTAATTTTTCATAAAAAGATATACATAATATGAGGTAACTTTATTTAACAGTTGTCCCCAAAAGGCCACAAACTTGAAATAATTGGTATTATAGCTAATTTCATAAAGCAACACAATCATAAAAATTATTATTCAGTATTAAGAAACTTACAAAGTTTTAAAAATTGAACATTGAGGATCTGCACACAAAATTTAAACTTTACAATTTATAAAAACTAAAATCTATCTATAGTGGAAATAGTGGATTTTAACAATTGTTTTATGTGCTCTTCCAAAATCTTGATAGTTGTTTATATTCTTATTCATAATGTTTAATGTTCGGAATTCTTAGGTACCTTTGATGAAAATACATTTGATTGTTTTCTACTGTATTGCTATTATATTGTTAAACTTCGAACATTCTTTTTACTGACCAAATCGATGATTTATATAGTTTTAAATATTTTCAGTTCAAACGCGGATCATATTACATCAAACCTGGAGTAAATCGATCCATTAGTTTTTATTATACCTTCTGCTTCCTTGCCGGGACGTCGTCGGAGCCAGAGAGGGAGGGAAGCAACAGGACGAATGTTGTTGGAAACATTTCTTTAATAATCACATTCCACACTTAAAACAAACACAAAGACAAGACATTCACGCGCGCGGCTTTTCAGTTCAACGTCACATCTCCTTCTAATTACAATCGCAATGCATTATGGTATGGCATAATCAGGTATCGCCATCTAGTATCCAAAAGAGAAGATAAGTGTAATGCAACTGCCATATTATTCTATAAAGAACATACACACGAATATTATCATTGTATTATATAATATAGATTTCTAAATTTGTCCCGTTTTATTTAAATATAAAAGATGTTTCAATATCTAAAGTGTATTAAAATAGTATTGCGAGAAGCAAAATACTTTTTACATCATAAATTGCATTATTAAACCCTAATTAAACCATAGTAACATATATATATTTTACAATATTACGTTATATTAAACAATATTTGCAATAATGCACAATATTGTTGAATATTAAATGATAAAATATAGCAAAATATTGTGCAACATGACTGTGCTATCTGGAAAACTATTATAGGCTTTTAACTTATTTTCTCGTATATTCAAATATGTAGTAATTAATTTCCAAGATGGAAGTATGTTTTATATCAAATGGCATGCATTGTAACATATTTTTCCTCAAATAATTTATTCTGATACATTTACATCAATGGGCAGAACTATATTTAGAAACTGCTTATTTATCACGGATTTACAAGTTTCATTTATCAAGATATTTGTTTTAGAAAATGCTAGACGTAATTTTCCACCAAATCTTCATGAAATTCTTCCATATTGAAACAATTATGCAAATTTATACTGCTTAAAAAGCAGTGTTCCATTTAAGCAAGTTTTCCATAAGTCCAAATTCCCAAGACTCGTAAAAGACTTGAATTGATGAGAACAACTCGACGTGAAAGCTGTTAACATCTCACATCAACCTAAACATCTCCTAAAAGCAACGAATGATTCATCGGAAATAACCTAGAATTGGAATCAAACATATTTGCCAAAGTAATCACCACCTCTTGTGGGCGGCAAAATCTCATTTCCAGGTATGTTTATCACTGGATCAAATGGAAAACGTGAATTATTTGTGTTTCCTTCGGGCAATACGGAGCCGAACGAAGATCTGCCATATTTTAAATCTCAATTGCCAGTAGCATGAATTTAAGAATGAGATATTTTGGAAACGATTTTGCATGTTTCTCAGAGACTTAATGTTACTCTTATGGATTATATATTTTAAACATTGATAAAACATAGATTTTTGAAATTATTGTTGTACGTAATAGATAGTTTATAAACTCTGCTTCAGGTCAGTTAAGATTACTTTCTATATATTGAATGAGTTATTGGAATCCTTTCCTTAATATTTCAAATCCCAGGTGATTTCTCAAAATTCTTCAGACAAATAAATGCTTTTAAACTGGTTACTTGATTTTGAAAGATTCATATACCTGATAAATCAAATTTATCTGTGATTTTATTATTTTAAATATTTCTAAACTCTAATAGTTCTAGATTTTTAAAAACATCATTAAGTTGAGAGCTGACATTTAATATAATTGGTGATTATTGTTGCCAAGTTGTATATGTTTCAGTTACATTTGTTTTTTGTTTATTTTCCTACTTATTATTGGATATATATGAAATACAAGGAAAGCTTTCGATTTAACTTGAATATAATTTTCTTAAATAAACGAATTGCCAATTTTTTTTGCGCCACAGTTTTAAACCATTTAAATTGTTTTAAATGCCGATTTCTTAAATAGTTTCAAATAGTATTTTTTTAAATAATTTTAAATGAATCTGTGTTCTAATTAATCTTTTAATAATTTTAAATAAATCGGTGTGCATTCTATGATGGCGTGCATTATAAATTAAAATGCAATACCGTTGTAGTTTTAATACTATCATTCATGCATTCAAAATTTAAAAAATAAAAATAAAATCTATTTACAAAGAGCCAGCAAAAGAAGCCAGTCTTTCTCACGAAATTAGAAAAAATTAAATCGCAATAGTGATACCGCAACGATATTATTCTTTACAAAACTGGAATTGATAAGATTGCAATAAAACCATTCGATTGTTAGTTAAACTGATGGAAATCGATATTTCTCCACTTCTTGTCACAATCTATATGTGTGGCTTTAAATTATCTCATTTCCATTGACCATGTTTGCATTAGATGCATAGATGTACCATCCTATCGAATTATTAAATAAAAATATCGAAATTGAATGTGTTTGAAATATATTCCAAACTTCAGTTTTAACATAACACTTCTAGAGTTACTTCGTAGTACTTTAACTTTTTAATGTTTAAATAACGCGAGTTTTTTACATTTCAGAACTAAAAAGAGAGAAAATTAAAGAAGAATAATTTTTATTCGTTCGGGAATGGCTTCGTTGTTTATTCGGGAAATCTTTAAGAAGCACTAAATAATAAACAAAGATATTCGGCATTTATAAGTTGTCCCAATATGTTACAATAAATTACGACATCCGATTTACCCTTGGGTAATGAAAATGAGAGATTTTAAAATATTTCGTGTTTAGCAAATGGAATTACTGTTTAGAAGTTTCGACGACTGTCCACAGAGCCGCAGTGGCCTTGAAGTAAGGTCTTGGCTTAGAAAGAAGAGTTTCAAGTTCATGACCCGAATCCACGGAATAATCTTCGTGTAAGTGGGTCAGGTGCACGTTAAATTCGCTCGGGCCAAACGTCCTCCCGCTGGTGTGGAGAGAGGTTCGCCAGTAACTAACTAACCAGAGGGATTAGTTAGTTAGTCTCGTCATCTGACCGCAGTTCAAAATTACGAGGTCCGTCCCAAAATAGCCCTAGTGTTGCTTTAAAATAGGACGTTAACACAACTAAACTGCTGTCCACAGCTACACGAAAGATGTTATATTGATCACTTCATATAAATCTTAGTTATTCAAACTGATGTGTGGCATTACTACCTTTAACAAATGCATCAAGCATGAACAGTTATTTGCCCAAATATTGCCCAACATGCTCAATATTTTCAAACGAATGAATTGCTCTTTTATTTATTGGTATATTATAAGAATTGGAAGTTCAGTTTGTAAAGTTTTTCACATGTAAAAATAATTATTTTGTAAAATTTCTGCAGGTTGCAAATCATAAAATAATTTCAAATCTGCACTGCATGATTGCACTAGATAATTCATAACCCAAGGAGCAGATTCTTACAGGAATGAGAATGCACAATCACGCCAATGTCAAATAGGTATTACTCAATTATACTACCCAAAATTATACGTAGGTGAGCAGCACAAAATTGAAGAAATGACAATAGTGAAAATTCTTTGAGAATATTTTTTTCTCGGATATTATTTCTAAACGTCCAATGTCACAATTAATACTCTTGCTGTCATAATTATAAGTGCTTCATAGTGATAAACATTTGAAGTGCCGATGGTGTTTCTTGTGACAAATTCAGTTGATTCTTTGGACATCATGATGGCCATTATTGGAGCAGATTCCAAATTTAGATATTCAATTCTTAATTTGACATTTTTAACGTATACAGCTATAAGTAATTCACAGCGAATGCACTTAAACTGGCAACACTTACGATAACATTTACAACGGTAATGGAGATTTTTTGTGGCGAAGTGAGCATATTAAGGAGTTTCAAAGTAGTATAGTGTATGGGGGTGAGGTATGATATCTGTACATAGTCTTTAATTCTAATAATTAGTATTGAAATCTTGGTATATGGTTTCATAGTATTTTAGAAGGTGATTTTGCTTTTTATAGGCATTCCCTCGGCTAAATTTTTGAATAATTTTGTAGACAAAATTGTATTATTATGAACATAATTTGTAAATAATATGTAAGCACAATTTGGGAAATATAAGCAAGCACAACTGTCCGGTGTAAAATAATATATACTGATCATACATTTTTACATTATCTATGGGCCGCGGTGGTTTGGTGACATGTTCCCGAATTCGGAACTGGAGGTTTTCTGGTTAGGAACCCGATTCGACGAAAGAACCGTTGTGTAAGCGGGTCTGGCGCACATTAAATCAGTTAGGACCAAACATCCTCCCGTAGGTGTGGTGTGGAAATTTGGAGAGGAATGCTAACTCGGGTGTCGTCCTCGTTATCTGACCGCGGTTCAAAATTGAGGTCCGTCCCAAATAGCCCAAGAGTTGCTTTAAAACAAAACGTTTAAATAAACATATAACTAAATTCGAACCAAACTAAAGTTTACATTATATATATTATTTGAAAGTAAATACTTAAAACAGTGCTAAAGTTAAATTCTGTTTTATGCAAAACCTTTATACCCAACATCAATTTTAATGGATAAAATGATACTTAGTGTAAGGGAAAAACTTAATGTTAAAGCTGGAGTATAAATAATAAGGTTATTATTTATCTTACTCTATACGAGTTTGTAATAGTGCATTACTAAATATCAGATGATATTTTGCAAATGTAATGCCTAAATATACGAACAAATATATATTTTCCTGAAATTTATTTTATTAAACTTTAAGCAGAGAATATTTTATTTTGTTTTTTATATTCTATACAAATATCAAGTAAGCTCTAAAGTAATGCTTTTAATAGTATTTGAACAAGTGATCTAGAAAGAAATGCTGACATCAAAATTCTGAGAAATGTGTAACATTTCCCGGAAAATTCCTGCTTAAGCGAAAAAAAAAATCTATAAGTTGGGAAATATTTAAATTCCAGCAGTTATTTCTTCCAAGTTCAAACATAAAACACAGAAAAGTTTTACTGTCTGAGATACATGACCGAGATAAAATTCCCCTGGAGGCCTGGAATCTCTCATATGACAAACGACCACAATGCGAGTAAAGTCAAAAATCGATATTTTAGTTACGGCTTTATACTAGTTGTAGGTAGGGAAAGTTTATTGAGTGTAACATGCGGTATTTTAGTATAACTATAGTATAATATTGAAATGCGTAAGCAAAATACAAATATAAGCAAGGGGCAAACATGGTAATGGATAACTTATTAAAATTCTATGGAAAAGTATAAATCAGTAAAGCTAAAAATGCTTCGTATTTTGGAAGATTTTGGAAATTGAAAAATTATTTAAATTTCCTGTTCAATGAAACGTATTCACTATATGAGGAGCAATGTAAAAGATGTGTTGTCTAACAACATGACATTTGATGAAATATAAACCTTTCAACAGCGTAAGAATTTTGATACCCCCCCCCCCCCCCGCCTCATTAAACTAAGCATGTTTTAGCAAACAGTATTAAGACGCTGATATAAAGATTTGAGGAAATTTTAAGATTCCGTAGAATGAAATGATATATTCATAAAATTTCTTAAAATCTGTCAAATGTAAGACAATTTCGAAATCTGCATAATCAAAACTTTTGAGATTCACAAAAGTAAAAATCCCCGGAAAATAACAATTCATTATTTAGAAAGAAACTGTTTATTTAAACCATCGGAAGTGATCACAACAAAACTTTCTGGCATACATTCTAATAAAGGTGATATACCAGAGAATGCTTTTCATGGCACTGGTGTACAATAATTACGAAATATTAAACTTTGGAGTGAATTTACCAATTTTATTGAATATAGTGTATCTTTTTTGGCGAGTTATTTGAAGCCTGCCATGCTTTTAATAACATCCAAATATGCAATCTGTATTTTAGATACGTTTTCTCTAATCAATTGTCACAAAAATTGTGTTAAAAAACTATATTTGTAGTTGCAAAATTCCATACCAAATTTCGTATATATAAGTCATTGCGTATTTGAATATTATGCTTATACGTTTCTGAAAGTACAGACCGACAGATGGTCAATCCATCATTGGATTTGACTCAATATTTGATAGTTTACTAGATATATATATATAATACCGAATTTTATCCATCTTCGTTTTGCAGTTATCACGTTAACATATATTCGAACAGCCGGATAAAAAACTCCTTCTGAATGGAATTTGTTCATTTTTTAAAAATATACAAATTTGGTGTAAATATCGTATACCAAATTTCAATCGTCTAGCTAAAGGCGTTTTTGAGTTATCTTTGTCACAGACAGACAGACAAACAAATATTTCCCCAAAATATATTTTTTGAACTCGAGGAGATCTGAAACATGGAGATTCATCATAACGCCGCGTTCGAATTTTTTGACGATTACTATACTTTCACTATATTACGTATAAGAGAAAGTAAAAAGGTAAACCATAATTTTGAACAAGCAGATGACATTTTTGTTTTAAAGAAAATAAAAGAAAATCAAGCAGATATTTAAAAATTAAGGAACAAATAAAGATGATTAATATTTTTAAAAAACTATTTTTATATTTTATCTATAAGCCGATATGTTTTCTTTTCAAAAATTCAGGGCATTCCAATTTAATCTTACTTAAAATAACTTTTTATTGATGGAAATATCCAAAACCAAGGATTCTCAAATAATTCCATTATTAGCATATTTAAAATTAGAAACTCTCTGAAGATTAGTTTTTTGGTACATTGCAGAAATGTAAATAAAGCTAAAATAGTTCTAAATACACGTGTCAAATTAAGGAGACGCAAGGGAGATAATTATTCTTTTCAGTAAAGGAAGTATTATTTTGCTGTAAGAAATGTTTTTATAATTATCTGCATAAATAATACTATCCATTTTTATGTAGCTTTGCTTTGTTCAGACGTATACTTACTATGATATTAAATGATAGGATATTAATGAAGTCTTATGATAATTTTATCATGTACCTTAATCTTATTCCTAAACACCAGATTTTTGAATTTATTCATTAAATATAAGGATTAGGATATTTAAAAGCTATTTTCTGTCAGATGGAGGATCTTATTCGATGTGTCCCAAATATTTTTATTTTATGTAGCGTTGAGAAGCTAAATAAATTAAATGATCATAATAACGAAAAATAATTTTCATTCTTTCAATAAATAAATTTACTTTGAAATAAAAATCAACGATTTTGGAACAACATGAGTTGGATTCCGTAGATATCTAAATTTCAATTTTAAAAAATGCAGAATTTTATTTAATATCATTGTGCACTAATTAAAATAAATTAATATGATTCAATATAGACTTATAAGCAGATAGAGAGTTTTTAAAATAAAGTTGAATGCAATATAAATAAATTTCAATTTCATTAATACAGAAATAAAAACAATTATCTTAAGATATTTGAATTATACTTGATTTAATTTGATGCTTTTTTTAATTTGATGAAAATTAAAAAAAGCATTACATTAGTGTCTTTGTAAAGGATTAAATTTGATAACCTGACGATAGTAAAATTGGCTGAAAACATAGTAGAAATTAATTTAATTCGTTTAAGCATTCGGAATTTTGGAAAACAGTTTAATTACAAATGGAATTTTACTATAGTTTGCAAAAGAAGACTCGTATTATTTTCTACTGCATAAAACATTTCAAAATACTTTTTAAATTATTTTCATTAATTATGTTTAATTACAATGTATAGTTTGGTTACTAAATAAAAAAATGTTTGAAAACATGGAGTGTGAACTTCATATTGATTTACTGATTTTCCTGTATATTATTTCAGAGTTTTGAGAAGTAATTGCTTCATGAGGCACGAATGATTATGCAGATAGCTTCTATATAGTATTTTGCAAAAATATAATAGGAATTTATTTTTCTTAAGAATTGTAATCTGACTACCAGTTAATGCCTGAAGCCAGTTTAAACTGGCTTATCCATCTTGAGATGGTGTGATTGATAGAATTGACAGTAAAAGCGTAATTTGACTGGAGTAAAACGGAAATAAACATTTCAGGGACACCTTGAAGTTTATTTGTTAATTATTTTGCAGTAAAATTTATGAAATGTTTCATCTTTCAAAAATATTTTCCTTAAAATGCTTCTTTGGCGCATCAGATTAACCCAATAAAGCCTGTTTGGGGTTAATGTATAATTTTTCTACGTTTTAAGTTGCATGTATTTGTTTAATATGCTTACAGTTTACTTTCCTATGTGTAAAATATTTGCTGAAACAATAACTTTCAAACTCCTTATAACATCCTATGCTTAGCGTACATTGTGACAAATGATTTCGTATGTTCGACAAATAATTTTTTTTTTCAGATTTTCTCTTACAATTGTGACAGTTTATTTATATGGCACATTTACAAAATTGCTCATCACAATGTTATAAACAATGAGTATAATCGTTGAGTATATTCCACATAATGAGTATATTCCACACAAAATATTCTTATGACTTTAGAATTTTGTTTTAAATACAAAATTATTTTTTACAAAATAAATTGTTTAAAATTATTTAAAAACAATTGACTATTTCGATTTAATTCTTCATTTCTTTAAATAATAATAAGAAAATAATTGGGTGAATAAAAATTAATATATAAAGGAAATTAATATCTGGTAATTACCTCAAAACTATCGAAAAATACACTTCGAAAATCAAAGCCTCATATTTTCAATAAAATCTAGGAAGGAATAATGCATGACATATACCACTTTGCTAGCAAATAATATCCTTACAGTTGGAAAAGAACCAAAAAATAAAACATGAATTGGAAAAGTAGCCATAGGTAATGAGAATCTATGATGATAAAGTAGATAAAAATGGGATCATAAGTTCTTTATCAGACATACGAGTTTTGTAATGTGCTCGCTTAGAGATTAAATGGTGGATGAACAAATTGAGGGCTTCCCAATATTTCATAAAATAGAATCATAATTTTCTACTAAGCCCCGAAGAGAGAAACATTAATTCAAAATTGTGGAATACAATATAAATATTAGCTTCTTTTGCTAGAAAAGGCACTTATTTCTTTTTCAAGTGTATTAGGTACCGTTTCTCGATGGCTGAAAGGAAATATTTTGAGCAGTCATTTATCTTCATTTTAATATAATTTGTAATAAATTCACCTTTTTCTGACATGTTACATAAATATTCACTCTAATATTAGTTAAAAATAAATAAAAATCAGATTTGTAAAATGTGAGTGTATTTTGTTTTTGAGGATACTTACATAGTTCTGTATATTTTCTTTTACTTGATTGGAAAAATTATGTTTTATAGACTTTTAAAGAAACAGAATTTTATAAATAAAATTTCGAGTTAGGTTTCTAACTAAAAGTTTAATTCTAAATAAGGTTATAATTCTAACTTTTAAAAAAATATTAAAATTATTGATTTAAATCTAACTCGCAAACTTTTATTTATTTTAAAAGTCCTTTTGAGGTTATATCTGATCTAAAGCGTGTCTAGACTTATTTTCGAGCAAAGAGCTAATTTTCAAATTATTTGTATTAAAAATATACACAATAATCATCAATTTATAAATTATTAATTTGTTTACACAAATAAATGAGATGCGGAAAACTGAAAAAGTATAATTCATAATATATATTCTCATCTATTAATCATATTTGATTAACTAATTTAAGACATGATCTTTTTGGACAAAAAAAAACAGATTCACTTTGCTTATTAATTGCTAATGTACTTTAAAAGAAATTGAATGCCGAACTTAAAGAGATTATTTATAAATAAAGCATTTAATAATTTTATTTTGTATAAATATGAAGCTTTTCAATATTTATTTTAATTTTTAATTATGTTCACTAAGTTTCAGGAAACATTAAAAATGCCCGAAATATTTTAGAAAATCCAAAAAATAATTAATCTTTTCTAACATTTAGGACAGACATCCTTAAAAATTTATTTCCATATATTTTTTTAGTTTAATAATAATGACAGAATAATGACAGAGTACATTTCGAATTATGAAATAATTGCCATAAAAACTTATTTAAAACTGTTTTTTTTATTTCGGAGTTTGAGAAGAAAATATCTAAAATATTAAAACAAAAATATATTTAATATTAGAAAGTAGGATCCCTATGCAGTCGTAAATGAATGTTTATTTAATATGCATAATATCCCTAATTCTAACAATTCTTTTTTATAAATATTATAATACGTATTCTTCAAAAATCGTTTTAGCTTCCGATATTATATTTTAATTAAAATAAAAAAAAACTGCTTTTCTAAAAAAAATTAACGCCTTAGAATTTTATTAAAAAATTACATGTTCCAAAATAGTCATAAATCGCATGCAGTTATTTCATTCAAAAAATTATTAGACATTTTCAAAGACATAGCATATTTAGTCAAATATTGTGAATGTCAACTTAAATCTGAGTTCATAGCATGAGATGTGAAAGCAGCCATTTACAATAAAGAATTTAAATCTTCATCTATCATTAAAAGTAAATACTTATGATTTGAATCAATTTTTAAACGACAAAAAACACTCAAAGCAAATATTATATTCATAGTGCATCTGAGCATAATTTAAATACAACTTATCATTTCCCTAAGGGGTAAAATTATAGCGCGCATAAATTTTTTATGTCTCTCAGAATGTTTTCATTAAAAATATTAAGAAACAAAAATTAAAAGGGCAAGACTTTTCATTATAAGTTCTCATTATATTTTTTCTAAATAGTTCTTTTCAAAAATAAAAGTATATTAAGAAAGGGATTATGTATCCTGTTTCAATTGAAAAATGATATATACGGTTGAATGAATCATGCATATTTCAAATTATACGGTTTCGAAATTTAAAGGCGGAGAATCATCTGTCTAACTCCATCAAAGAAAAGAATATCAATAATAGAGTCTGTTGAAATTTATAAATATATTTTTACAAATGTACCGATTTCAATTTATGCTTCTTAGAAACTTGAAATATATAAGACACGTCAAGGACAGAAGATAGAAAAGTTCTGGCTTAATTCAAAATAAATATTTATCTGTACTTCTGAGAATCTGAAAATGTCCAATCTCAAAAGAAATTTCTATTTAGTTTCTTATGTAAATCAATAAAGTTAGATATTTCAATAAAATCAAATAACGCAAAAATAAATAAAAATGATTACCTTTGCATTTTGTGCAACAATTGAAAAATAACAAAGTACATAAAATGCAGGATGGTATAAATCTAAGTTTCTTTATTTAATCTTATATGCTTCTATTTGATAGTAACAAATTCTACATTCTATTCTCCGCATTTATTTTGCCTTTTAATGGAAAGATATCGCATAAAAGTAAGAAAATAAAGATATTTTATAATTGCAATCAATTTGGTTCGTTGCTTTACTAATAAAGCCATCTAAAGTGCTCACCCCAAAACTTTATGAACTATATTCTAATGCAAATGTTATATTTCCCTTCCCTAGCATGGAGATTGGCTGCGGATGCCGCGAGTGCTCAATTTTGATTTAGGACATCCTGATATGAGCGTTTTGTGCTACGTAATGTTGTGGGAAAAACATAATGTGTATTTCGGATGAGGATTTTTTTTTAATTATTGAAACCAAATTCTGATACATATACAATTTCGAGTAAATTAAATTCGACATATTAAATTTTTCTTATATCTGAATAAATCATTATGTTTTTGAGCTATCCTCCTCCAATGTGCCAATGTACAGAATGTTAGATGGCTAACATTTAATAAATTTTGACTAAAATTTGATACATATTTATACTTTAGAAACTAAAACAGTACACTAATTTTTTTATCTATGTAGCTTTCAAATTTTTCTAATTATTATGCTTACTTATATTCGAACAGGCTAATTTGTTCTCCACAAGCATGTTTCAGATGAAATATAATGGGCTTCTACAAATTTGGTTTGCATACTAAATTTCCTTAGTGCAGTTGAAAACATCTTTAATTTATATTGTTCATTGGGGAATAATTTAATTTATGAACTCATGTGAGTTTGAAATTCGGTAAATCATGTAAATGTGGATTTCGAATTTGTTTAACAGATTGTATTGTTACAAACCTGCAATTCGGCTTTCCAGTTTAGTTGGTTCCACTATCACAAAGACTGTTTTAAAGTCATCGGTAATGGACGGAGTCCGGGTGTCGCGTCGGAGGTCCCAGAGCTTGGAGAAAAACTTCGCGACCATTTGGCGATTTGGCGACGAATTTGGCGCCACAATAGATTATACCCGAAACATCGAGAATTTTCCCGATCCGTCCAGTAGGAACCGAGATACACCTCGAACGTTCCTGATTGGTTGAGAGGCTTCTAGCCCCGCCTCCTGAGACCTATAAAAGGAACCAGTCTGTGCTGCTAGAGTCGTCGAAGTCAGTAGTAGGAGTCGTGGTCAAAGTAGTCGAAAGCGACAGAGCGGAGTAGTCGGAAGCGACAGAGTAGGGTAGTCGAAATGGACGGTGAAGAACTGGTCTTTCAGGGATTAGCAGAGCAGCGACGGAGTCAAGCTAGTGCTGCACTGAGCTGTGCGTTACTGTCTGCAGTAGGGTTTTGTTGTGTGCTGCTGTTTGCACGTTCTCGCGGCGGAAGATAATTGTCTTCTCTGTGCTGTATATAGTTATCGTCTTTGTGCTGTCCTGTGTGTCTTCGTGTCAATAAACGTCGTTGTTTCTTTTTCTACTGCCGCCTGCTGATTGAGCGTTCTCCACACCATATAACTTCCACTATCCAAACGAACCCCGGAAATTTCGTAACAGTATTACTTTCTCTTTACACACTTGGTGTATTATAGAGGAAAGAAAATTAATGTCTTTCAAGATTTAAACAAAAGCTTACTGATCTTATTTATCATCTTTCAGTGTTCTTAACCTTGTTTATCTTTCTCTAGATTTAAAAAAATTCTGAAATCTATGCTTTATAATTAAATTCATGTCATAGATATAAAACAATACTTGTCTTAATTATTATACATATACGGATATTTAATTTAATATTATGTACATTAACAACTTGCCACATTTGGCGACCAGCTGTTCGTCAGAATAATTTATTATTTTTTTCATTTCAATTTAATCTTCTAGATATAACGTAATCCTCATCACTCCGTCAAATAAGCAGACATTATAACCATGTTATTTAAACTGTCTTAATTACATTCTGTTCATTGTGTATATGAACTTTTTTGATGCAGATCAGTCTTAGGATATCATGGAATTATTAAAAAAATAAATATGTGGTTCATCTGCCTTCTAAACTCAGCGGTATTATAACTTCGATTTTTTCCCGTCTAGTAAACTTCACATGTATTAAACAAAACTCTTCTTTAACTTTCAACAATGCAAGAAAATCATGTGATCATATAATTGATGAAAAAATGGAAACGATTTGAATTTCAGGATAACAATGCAATGCAATTCATTATTGGAAATCGGGTAAAATTGTTATTTTTAAACTCCAAAATTCAAAAAAAAATTGTATAATATTAATGCCATTAAAAAGATAATATTTTGAATTTTAAAAATGAAATAAAAATCCTCTCTGTGATGTAACAATTTGCGATGTTACAGTGCAAAAACATCAAAATTTCGCTTATATTTAATTAAAATTTCAAATAAATCATTCCGCACTCCAAAGTATATATGTATTAGGCTCAGTGGTCTAGATCAAACAATCCGATCTATACACCGCGAATACACACTTTCATGTTCATTCCTCTTTATTATTAGTAGATATTTACTCTATTATAGATGTTGCATTAAACTTGATTAAATACTTCTCTTGGAGCTAACGTGAATGAATCGCAATTGATAATTTAAATAACTTAAGATCAGATAATTTAATTGTAATTTTTAACCTATCCATATCAATGATTGCTATATTTGACAAAAAAAAATAAGCAAAATATTCAATACCACTGTCTATATAATTTGAAAGGAAAATTTCTCATACTCTAAAAATACCCGTTTCAAAAAGTTCCGGAATTTCCGTTAGCATCAATTCGTCTCGTCCGAATCCAGTAATAAACGAAATTAAACTAAGGCTCAGAAATTGGTACGATACCCAATACCTACGACTGAGTTTCCTGAAAGCCATTAACGACAATGTAGTATTATTCTTTGTTATTTCTACCCACACAGATGCATCTTCCATCTGCCTAATGGCCTCTTTACTGTTGATCTCTGGGTCGGATCGATCTAACATAATGATACTGGGATAGACCAGACGTGATGTAGTAAAATGAACGCTGCTTTAGTGAGATTCATTTATAAAGCAACTCAGCATAAATTACATTGAAATAAACATTATATAGTTATTTTATCCTCAATATTCTTGATAATAACTATTTATCAAGAGCTGCCACTTTTTTCAGCAAAATGTTATATTGAGAAAAAAAAATATTTTGATAAATTCAAAATCTATCTGTAATTGTAATATTTCTCACACAGATGCTATTTTTATATTTATCGGCTTATCGAATAATAATAAAATGTTATGCCACTTTCCTAAATGCATTTTCATAATTAATTGCATAGCTATTTCTAAATAATAATTGCAAGGTCTGCGATGAAAAAAAAAAGTATCATTAAAGTCGGTGCTGTTTTTTTTAACATTTTTGGATATTGATTATTGAAAAATAATGAAAAAGATCTTTAAACAGTTTTTTTCCGAAATCATTTTTGCAAATTTAATGTATTTCTGACCGAAAAGGAATTATTTATACTTCAATAATTATATTTATGTACTTAAAACCGTAAGTTGGTAGATTAAACTAATAAACAAAGAAGCAAAACTTTTTCAATCCAGAATATTTCTCTGAATCAGTAAATTACCAACTAAACGAAATATTGAAAACACAGTAAACAAATTGAAACCGGTTTCCTCTTCTGCTTACCAGACTCTTCCCTGCACCTCTTTTTCACACCCCTTACATCACTTATTTTATTTAAGAGGAATAGAAATGTTTTTCTTTGCCTCTGTTGTATATATATGTTTATATTTCGACTTGTCACTATATTTTCTTATTATATTTTATTTGTTTCTGTTGCATTAGAGGTCAATGGCCACAAAATGATCAATTAATTCATCTAATTCTTATATATTTATTGTAACCACTCAGTAAAAAACAACAGAGCATTTCGGATTTCGTAAAATATATATGTTTATTATATAAGGCAATGTTTATTATATAAGTAACAATAAAATATATAGGTTATGTATATATGTCAAACTTAAGATCAACAAGTGTTTGTGTAGAAGAGTAGGTAATGGATTCAAAGACAAAAGCCGTTCTTTCCAATTTCGTATACCAATCTTTGGAGAGGACCAAAAACTCTCCAGATTATTATATTATTAACTCTATTAGATTATTTTAATTCTGTACTAGTAATGTGAAACGTTTCGTTTTAAAGAACAAAAATCAAATGTCTTAACATTCTGCCTGCCATATGAATCGTCCCTCATGAAACTACTATACTGTTTCCTTCCGCTGTAAATATTGTAGAACGTTTTTTTAAAAAAAATTCAGATCTTGAATATGAAATTGATGACGATTTTGATGAAGTATATGATTTCATTCGCAAAGAACCTAAGCTTTTCACAACCTTGATTCAATCTTTTTGTACGTAACGCCATTGGACTTCAGGTACCTTAGAATACTGAAATACACTACTGCTCTTTCAAATATAAGAAAAAAATATCGGCTCACTCCCCTCAAAAACCGCAATGACATCTAGTGTTCTTAATGGGTTGATATAGATAGGAGGATACAGTTTAGTTGATTGCTATTAAGGGGGAATTTTTCTTATGGGTCAAAGTGTGTGTAGGGTTCTTTTTTGTTATCTGGATTTTCAGTTTATCTTGGGAAAAGAAGCGTGCGACTTTTGATGATGTTTTTCTTCGGAGTTCATGTTGGGACGGTGCAAATTCCAAACATGTTATTGGAAATAGGTAATAAGGAGAATGATATTTTTATACTTCCGGAATGATAAAAGACAATATATAATGGAACATTTCAAGAATATTATATAACTTTCCAAAAATATATAATTATATTTCATAAGGTTCGCATAATTTGATTCTCCTTCAAAGTTCTGATAATTTTTTCATAAAATATGAGTAGTCATTTTTATCGGATGCTATAACAGTGAAATTCTATGTACAAATAAATTTGAAATATATTTGGTAAAAATATATTAGAAAATATATTTCCATACATTCAATAATCTGAATTATCTATCTATCGGATGAAGGATGAATGTTTGTGTAAATCAAACGTCATTATAAGCGTACCAAGGGATAAAAAATATATGCATCTAATACAAAGTAAGAGCTTAATAGTTTCATTTTTTTAAAATTTCCCTTTTGCTTTACTCAAAGAATATTTTTATTGTTAAAAAGTAGTAATATTTGTCATTCTCAGAAAATTTATTTAAGTAGTTAATAATTCATAATATACATAACATATGTATTGCAAGTTGTAAATGTGAAACATCATATTTAGATAGAGAAACCCCCAAACATAATTAAGTTTATTTATGTTCTATCCTTATTTCGAAGCTTCTTCTGGCCAGAATTAAAACAAAGAGAAAACAAATCAAAAGTATATACTCATACCCCCTCGCAAGATGTGAATTAACCGCTATCTAAAACATGAAAAGCGAAAAATCAAACCAACGCGGTTTCAAGATAATATATATTACGACCTTTCCTATCCCTCTTCAAGCTAACGAATTTGTTTATTGTACCGATATTGTAGGTTACATAGCAAATTTCAAAGATTTATTGTGCCGATATTGCAGATTTCATAGCAAATTTCAAAGATTTATTGCACCGATATTGCAGATTTCATAGCAAATTTCAAAGTCTAATCAAAACCTAATAAATTGAGACTTTATTAATTCATCAAAAAGATGTCACAAAGCAGCACTATTGCATAACGGAAATTATGTTGTTGTATATTATGTATCTATTGGCCACTCACTTTATTTGAAAGAATGATGTAAAATGTTGATTTTATTTTGAATAAGCTATATTATTTTAAGCTCATTATATTATTATTCATCATATCGTATAAAATCATAAATGAGCAGATTGCGGTAATCTTGAAGTGATTTCTATGTTACTTCGTCAACAGAAAGTGTACATGAAATTTATCTATTTACTTTGTGAATGAGACGGTGGAAAGAGGAAACAACATAGCATTAAGAAGAAAAAATATTAGCAATCATGTAGGCATTAGATCCTGGATTCAAAAATATTTAAAGAGAAAATCTTGTTGATCCAAAGGAAGTGTTACTTTCGCCGTTTCATATAAAATTAAGTTTTTAGAAACAATTGGTTTTGGCTTTACCAGAAGGAGACTATTTCAAATATCTTTGTGAGCAATTTCCGGGTTTATCCGAAACAAAACTGATGAAATGTGTTTATTAATCCAAGCATAAGAAGAATGAAATAGATGGAAATTTTGAGATTTAAAAAGGGAATAAATGAAAGAAAAGCCTGGAGAACTTAAGAACTATTACTAGCTGACTGGAAACTAAAAAAAAAAAAAAGACTGAAACTATAAATCTGTTGCAGTACAGATTTTGGGCTGTAGGTTTCAAAATTCTTTATCTCAATTCACTCTTAAAACATTTTTCAGAAAATTCAAATAAAATGGATGACAAGGTGAACCATTGATTTTACTAAGGTATAAAGGAGATACAGAGACGATATTAAGGAAAATGAAATGTCAACATAAACCACTACTGCTGGATGTTGGGAAGATACAAACCCTGTAAAATTCACAAAATAACCATCTGAACCATATTTAAAAAAATGTCTAAAAAACCTTTAACTTTTTGCATATATTTAACAATTATTTAAGCTAATATAAATATAATTAATATGAATTTTTGAAATAAATTTTAACGAAATATCAATATTTCGCAATTTCAACTGATTTTTTTTCTTTCCAAATATGCAACCGCTTTCTAAAGTCTAGTTTAGTTATATTAACGTCCCGTTTTAAAGCAACACTAGGGTTATTTTGGAACGTACTTCGTAATTTTGAACCGCGGTCAGATGACGAGGACGACACCTGAGCTGGAACCCCCTCTCCACGCCACACCACACCAGCGGGAGGACATTTGGCATGACGGATTTAACGTGCAACAGACCCCCGGTTCTTCGGTGGAATCGGGTCTCGAACTTGAAACCCTACGGCTCACACGCCGAGACCTTACCACCAGGCCACTGCGGCCCTAACCACTTTCTAAAATATCTTGTGTAATAAGATATTTTATTTTTAAAAACACTAAAAATAACATAAAAATAAGTTATCAAAATGTAAACAATTTTCAAAGTATTTTTTCCTGCCCTCTGTTATTAGTTAAGTTCATTGATAAACAAAATAGCATTTTGGCTATTAAGGAATTTTATTTTTGCCGAGGCAGGTAAGTTATTACAGCTTTGAATTTTCAATTATGTATCCAGCAAAGCTGTTTACAATTTAAAAAAAATATTGTCAAATAAGCTAATTATGTTTGTTTATATATTGATTAGTGCTTTAATATAAGAACTGAACTATAGAAAATCGTTGTATAGCTGTAAATTATATCTGAACCTTCAACACAGCGAAACAAAACACTATTATTTTCGGATAGATATAATTTCAAAAATATTTGCAATATATTTTCAATTGAAAAATATTTTAATTTAAAAATATCTGCTTATATGTTAGGAAACGAAAATTTCGTATTTAGTACCTCACGTTTAAAACCCATTCGATAAAAACTATGAAGAAGTTTGCTGCTTAATTATTTAAAATCTATTCTATTCAACAAAATTTTTCTTTCCTTAATTTCTTTATTTTCTTATAATACACTCCTTTGAAATAGTTAAAAGTCATTAAACAATATTATATGTATAAATTAAATTAGTTTAAATAGTATAAATTTTCTTTCAGAGAAGAACTATTGAATTTAATTATTAATGATGATTTAATTAGGTGATAATTTTTGTTAACACTTTAGATAAATGACATGCCTTTTAAACCATCAATAATTAATTAAGCTATTTATATCTGTTTATATATTGATTAATGAGTTATAATAAGAACTAAACTGTTGAAAATCGATGTATCGCGGTAAATTCTATCTGAACTTCCCAGATAGCGAAACAAAACACTATTATTTTTACTTCCCTCCGGAATAAATTAAGGTGAAAGCTCATAGCTAATAGCATTTGGCTTTATAAAGCAGTTCCATAATTAATACCTTAATTAGATTCTTTGACACTATTTTGAAGAATAATGACTTAAGACATTAAAAATATAAATAATTGTTGGTATTAGTTGAGGATTTTCAATGTGCTCTTCAAATAATTAAGATATATCGACAGTTCTTAATGAGACTTCATTTAATGATGCTTTTATAATTGAAGAGCGGTGATCTGAAAATGATTATATTCTCAGAGAATTTTATTTTATTAACATTTTTATGTTGATTCAATAGTTAATGCTTATTCAAGAAAATGTATTTGCTTTTCGTTGGATGGACGATTTGGATTGCGTAAGAAAAATACTTTTCCGAAGTTATTTGTTAGATGCGTTTTCCTTTCTCTTTGTTCATGCTCAATTTATTTTTTAACCGCAATATTTTTTTAATTCGAAAATTATGTAGTCTTTTTACGTTTTGCTTAACAAAAGTTAAACAAAACGTGATTTTTCAGTTAGCTTTTCTGAAAATTTGATTTTTGCATTACTTAAAAATTTTTATTACACTAATTTGAACGTCTTACAGAATTTTCCTAATTGATTGGATAATATCTTTCAAATTGAAAATTTTGCTTAATTTTTAGAAACAGTGAAATTCAGCATTTTTATTGTTTAATAAAGTATTTAATAACGTGATATTTAATTTCATTTAATCATTTATTTCATTGTTTCACACTAACGCAGCAAAGGTCAATTAAACATTAATAAAATTTATTTAACAAATCAGAGCGCGTGTAATTAAATTAATCATACTCAAAAAAAATGTTCAATTCTGTATAAATTATTTAAATTAAATTATTTTTAACGGCACTCTTGATTCACGAGACTCAGCTGTATTATTAAATTTCATGTGCACAATGAAGAAAACAGTTGTTAATCTATTAAATTAACACGACGTTAATATATTTCACAATTCATTGCATAAAAATATATTTGATGGAATTATGAAGTTATGCATGTGTGATTTAATTGAAATCATATGCAGCCATTATTTTGAACTAATCGACTAATCACATCATTCGGCTACTTATTAAAAATTGACTATACAGAAGTATTTGGGCAGATTTTATTTCAAAAATATTCTGCAATATTTAAAGAAAATATAGTTTAAAGTTTTATAACTAATTCAAGTGAAAAAAAAATCAGCAGACAAAAACATTTTTTTTTT
>JAPMOR010016962.1:31837-45292 GCA_026543865.1 Argiope aurantia
TTTTTTTTTTCAAATTGTATCAGGATAGTATTGCTTTCGTATCACACATTAAAAACTTATACTCTCAAATGAAAAATAGAAATAATTTAATTATTTGAATGTCAGAGTCTCAATAACAATAAAATTTATAAGTACTCCAGACTTGAAGAAACTTAGTATTTTATTTCGCTAAGGAAAATGTATTTACAAAACGATCAGACAAAATATATTTTATGATATGTTTGGAAAAATATTGTTTGGTTTTCTATTTTTCAATGGAATTTATGAATTTTTTATAAGAAAACATTTTTGTACCTGAAGCGATAAAACTATGTAAAAAATAAAAATTCAACAAATACATCTTTTATAAGCTACATCCTAAAGTGCGTTTCCATGCATGTTTGGTATATTTCATTTTAAGGGATATGTAAGGGTTAGCTTATTGTTAGAAACGATTATGGTTTTAGTCATTTCGTTAAGATAGAAACATTCAATATGATATTCCATAGAGCTGAGACTATTACTATTATCAGTTACCATTTCTTTTAATAATTCTGTAAAATGTTAAATTTTTACAAAATAAAGAGAAATAATTTTTGCCTTTGAGTTAAAATGTTATTGCAGTGTAATTATGTTTTTATTCCTGCAAAAAAATTAATTCTAAATATCAGGAAAATGAAAAATGTATCTTTGTTTCTTGAATTTGAAAAAAAATTGTAATGCGAAGAATATTTTGCCTTGATTGACAGGTGCAAATCTTACTTTATCAAACGCTAAAAGTTCATGGTAATATTTTTATTTTCTATTATAATTATATCTGTAATAATTAGAAAAATACATACTTTGAAATGTAGATGTCTCATTAGCATACTTGAAATATTTTTGTATTGAACTTGGTTTTTTGTACTGAAAGATTTTGGCTACAGATTTTTTAAAAAAGTTGAAATCTGTTATCACAAATTTCAAGTTGGCATGTTACACATTATTTATTTACACATTGTTTATTTATTAAATTTTTATGTTATGTGGTATCAATCCGACAAAAAACGTAATATTCTCGCCTGACTCATATTTCGCAATCTGAAACATTTAGAAAAACGATGGTTTTTGACCATCTCAAAATAATCGAGTTATATGATTTTTTTCTCGAGACCAGAATTTTTTTTTGTGTGTGAAAAACCTGTTTAAACCGGTTTTAAACAATCGTATTACTATCAGATTATGCATGCATCGGTATTTAGAAAACGATGATATTTTTTCCCAACTCAAACTCTTTTGAGCCCCAAAACTTTATCTGGAGCACAAATTTATTTATTTATTGCGAAATTTGGTTTAAACTGACTTAGAATGATCATGTGACTATTATATTGCGCAAATCCTCAAATTTCAGAGAAGTTTTTATTTATTTATTTTATCTCAAATTCGGTCAAACTAAACTTTTTTTGCCAAATGTAAAAAAAAAAAAAGTCAATTTTTGGAACCTTACCTCGCTGTTTCGCGTTCACTCTCATTTTCATGTTTGTGCTTCTTCAGGCGATATCTTCTTGCAATCCTGCACTTTACTGGCCAGAAGAATCACGTGTATTCGCTTCAATCTATGTCTTTTTGTTAGCGATAAATCTACAAATGTGGCAACCTTCTTTAGCATTTTCTAATAATTCTAAAAGCGAAAAATTAATGCCTCAAAATCGGCAATATTTTGTCCGTGCATTTTGAGATTTTAAAAATCTGAAACTAAAACAACATCATGTCCTCATATGATAAAATTCAGAACCACTGTCAGTATGGAAAGTTTGAATGAATGTTAAACAGGCTGCTTCGAAATAAGCGTTTGCGCATTTGCAGTAAAAACCTTAAATTATTTAGAGTTTTTTTTAAAAAAATTTTGTTGAATGAATGGCTATGCTTTATTCAAGCAGGAAATATAATATTTCTACAATTCATATAAGGAATCAGAAAACTCTTTAATATTTTTATTGTCTCTCTCTCTCTCTCTCTCTCTATATATATATATATATATATATATATATATATATATATATATATATATTTTTGAGAAGCAAAGTATATTTAACTTCAAAGTTGGATCAAATACCAAATAAAATTGATAACATTTTTGATTGATATTTTTTATTTTAATGCCAAATTCAAAATCTATGTTTCTTCCATTCAGAAGACGGCATGACTGAAAGCAGATAAAAACGATGAAAATATGCAACTTTTTATTATGTAGCTTAAATATAGTAGCATTTTTCCATCATTAATGAATTCAACATCACATGATTGATCTATCCAATCATGCTCTAATACTGCGACTTAAAAAGATTTATTCTGACACCTCCTAATTTAACCTAACTCAGTATATCATGACTAATACAGAAAATTCATGTATTGTTTGAATGAAATTGATATTTTTTAACCGAATATCATTTCAATATTAAATTGGATTTACAACCTTATTTGTTGCAACACGGAAGATATCTCTGGACGTCGAGTTGAACCCAGAAGCATGGGAGAGTAGTGTCTGATATCTTCATATCGTGTTTCCTTCCAACATACCCTTTCATAATACATGGATTGGGTATTATGTCTGGTCTAATCAAGGTCATGCTCTTCCTTTCATGAATGATTTGTGAATGGTATCTTCTATTCTTTTAGCCTTTCTAAATGTTTAATATAGATGTTCGGATCGATATGATCCTATTATTAAATAATAACTGTAGGAACTTCTATTGTGCGCTTTTTTAGAAAAGTATTATGTTTAGATGAATGATAACTATTGTAGTAGAATTAATGGCATGATGTAGAAATAATACAATAAATATCTAAATATAGAAATCTGATTTCTAAAAAATGAATAGGAGCACATTTTTTAAATCTTACGTCTTTTATAATTTTATGGATAAAAATATGTTTGGATAAAAATATGTTAAATACTGCTTGCAGAAATATTTTTATAATTATTCTATAGTATATTTGATTATTTTCTTGGCAGGCAAACCTAACTTGCAAATTCTTATCGTTCAGTTGTAAATAAATATTAAAAGTTGACGCTAAATAAATTTTATTATTACCCTCTGAACTTTCGACTATATTTGGGGGCACCTTGTATTGAGGATGAGAAGATTCCAGCATGGTGGTTGATTCTCTCCACCCTGGTGGTTACTGAAAAAGATGGGGGGGTCTGTCTCCCCATCCCCACCATTGATGACGGGACGTACTTCACAAGTGAAGGATTGTACTGTGTGTGGCCGGTGATGGTCCCTAGGACTCACAGTTCACATTAATGTGGCGGTCCAGTCATTCAGACTTTTCCATGTGCCTCCAGGTGGGTCGAAGTAGCCAGTTTAAGGCGATTTAATCGAATTATTAATTACTTTATATATTCAAACAGGACAACATCACAAAAGTAATTAATAATTCGCTTAAATCGCCCAAACATCTTTTTGTTGTTGTTGTTGTTGAATTTTTTTTCGATCTATTCGTTATTTACTGATTTGTTCAGATTAAGACTGTAAGAGAATAAGACTTTGAAAAATATTTAAAAATGTAATCCTAGGACAGCGATTTGTTTTCCTTTTACAAGAGTAAGTATTCGGAAACTGATGAAATGTATTTACAGAGTATTTATTGGTATTGTAATATGATATCGATATTGAATTTCTGTATATTTATTTACTAAATTAATTTTGATGATGCATTATGTTTATAAAAATGATATTTTTATATTTTCTTGTAATGTAATTCATAGCATTTTTATCACCTGCATTATAAAAATTTCAGTTATACAGCTTGTTGTCTAACATTAGATTAGGAATTTCTTGCTTTGTACGACGTGATCGTATGTACCATTGTAACCTCAAAGTTCATAAGTATGCCTTTATTAGTTTCTAGTTTTGTCATGGATACTTTTCCAGTGTAAATCAGTGTCAATAAATACAGACTTACTGTCGCATTAAAACAACCTTATAAAGCATATTTAGGCGGTTTATTTTACATTTACAGTTCACTGACCACAAAAGAACTAATTGTTCGTATAGTTATAGTATAGCTCGTATTTTCATATAACTAAAATAGTTTTAGCTGAATTGTTTTCTTTCCAAGCAGGCGAAAGTTTATAAGCACGACATCTTGCTTGATGAATTGATTACTTATAAAAACAAATATTTTGAGAAATTCTTTTTATCTTTCTAGTTGAATTAATGACATATAGTTAAGAAAAATAAATTTCCGTCTATATTGACAAGGCACACTAATGCAATTTGAAAAGAATTATAAAAAAAAAATACATACACAAAAAATAAACTTTTTTTCAGAGATATAGCACAGCGTACTCACAAAGTCACGAAATATCTATAGTATAACTCAATGCTTTCGTTCTTCCTAGGTAGTTGAAAAACGTGTCAAGTCGAATAGAACCGAACAGGACGGCAGGATTAAGATTGTAAGAATTTTTTTTCTTCTATTCGTGATTTTCTTTAGGTTATGTAAATTCATGCAAAATAGCTCTTATAAGGATGATTGACACGAATTCAGTTCGTACCTGCTGAAATTTGATCAACTGGGAAATGTACTACAGAAGTGAGAGAAAGTGCTTAACCTAAAGGATTATGATATCGATCGTGACTCAAGAAGCCTTAGAAAGTGCTTCTCCTGAAAGATATAGTAACGATCGTGACTTAAGAAGCCTTAGAAAGTGCTTCTCCTGAAGGATATAGTAACGATCGTAACTCAAGAAGCCTTAAAAACTGCTTCTCCTGAAGGATATGGTAGCCATCGTGACTCAAGAAGCGGTAGAAAGTTTTTTTCTTGAAGGATATGATAACGATCGTGACTCAAGAAGCGAGAGAAAGTGTTTCTCTTGAAGGATATGATAACGATCGTGATTCAAGAAGCGAGAGAAAGTGTTTCTCTTGAAGGATATGATAACGATCGTGACTCAAGAAGCGAGAGAAAGTTTTTCTCTTGAAGGATATGATAACGATCGTGACTCAAGAAGCGAGAGAGACTGCTTCTCCTGAAAGATACGGTACAGATCGAGACTCAAGAAATAACCTGAAGGATATGGTAGCGATCATTACTCAAAAGCTGAATTTTAAGCGTCATGCAGCGATATTATAGGCCTTTTGGGAATGGAAGAGAGTGTTTGATGGAAAAGATATACAAATTTCAAATGTAGAAAATATCAATTATTTTTATAATAGTAAGAACCGCAGACAAAAATATTATGAAAAAAAATGTATCGAATATAATGTTGTGAAAAAGTTGTAAAAATTATTTATATATTCTATTGCATTTATTCAAAGTGCTTTTAAGGCTTACCATTACAGGGTTACTATCCTGTGTTGGAAATGGAGATTTTCATATGATACCTTTATTTATACAGGGTACAAAATATCTTGAAGCTTGTCTTTGAGTGGAATATAAGTTAAAGTAAGCATTAGTTACAGACTAAAATCTGCCATTATTTTTGTAGTCTAGCTAGTGTATCATTCGCTATTGAACTGGGACCTAACGCCTACTCATGTGCAAATGACACATTAACATTCTTGCAAATAAGTATGCACTAGAAATTTGTACAACAAATCAATAACTTAAATTTTAAAATCATAGTATTCTTATACTGAAGCATGATATAGCCCGCAAGCGTGTTGTTATATCGAAATTTGTAAAAAAATCGAATGCTATAAAAAGCTGAATTAGTAGGTCTAATGCTTGGAATATCGTAAATGTCAAATTTATATATTTATTTATAGTTTATTAATAAAAGTATTATGAATGTTTTTCAGATTTATCAGTCCTTGCTTATGCTTGTAAATATTTCTTACTTGCGTATTGAAGAAAATAATAATTAATTCAAAGAATCATAACTAAATCATAACCAAATAAATACGATAAGAAACACAAAAAAAGTAAATTTAAGTTCATTTATATCTAAATAATGATAACATTATAGAAAAATAGTAATAAAAATGATTATCATTATTATTTATGGATGTATGATCAATAAAAGAAATGAATATTATAAATGTAACAAGAAATGATCTTTGACATCAAGTATATTATTTAACGCTAAAAGTAGGAAATATAGAAACAGAGAAAATACTTCGCATAAATTCATATACTGTACTTGTAAAATGTCCCATTGACCGGTCGTGGTACATTTAATGGTGAAAACATATAATGTGAATATCGCAATAGCCTATGGATTAATATTAAAGAATACTTTTATCCCATTAAATAATTCTACCTTTGCTTTGCGAAAGGTCAGAGCCTTCTATCTTATTATTTGATATATAATATAAACATAAATATCTGATTCTTTCATAGAAAAGAAAATAAAAGTAATAAACTACCAGGCATAATTTTTCGTCACGTTATTTGATAGATATATTAACGACTACAGACATCTGAAATTTTCACAAGCAAGGATACAAAAGTAGCAAACGCCAAGCTGTAACAAAATATCAAAGCGTCGAAAGTTTGAAGTAAGCTTTCAATTTTAATCCATTCTTCCAGGAAAATAATCGTTAACGTAACTACTTCAGACAGTATTGATCCAGTGAATGCTGCTTTATGCAGTTTCATAAAGAGATTTAACCATTCTGTATAAAACGCCAGTTGAAGAATGACTTTGCATTACAATAGTATTAATATCAAAGTTTTACAGAATAGTTGTGACATTCATGTTATAATTATATACCGAACGTTCAATTTAATCACGGATGTATAAACTCATCTCTGAAATATTAAATATGGGTATACAGTATTTCAGAGTGGAAGAATATTTTAAATAATGTAAAATGTGGAGTAAGGGAAATTTATGAAGTCTAAATTTTTTTAGAAATCAGCCACTGTCATATGAATCATCTGTATTAGTAATAAAATAAATACGAGCGCACGTGCGTCTGCCACATATTGCACAATTTATAAAAATGATTCTGTAACGCCCATAAAACTTCAGTGCAGAACGAATCTATTTTTTGTATTTGTATTATCTTTAATTTGTTTGGTTTCATCAAAAGAGTTTTTGTATTTATTGAAGTTTTATCATTTCCCTTTCAATTTCGAATTTTATGGAAGCTCACAGAAAATTACAGCACTCACGCGATACAATAAACAGAATGTCATTAGGTTTCTGTAATAGTATAAGTTATATAGATAACAATATTTGAAGGTTATTTTATATTTTGATAATAAGAAATAAAATAACCGGGTTACTTAATATGCTTACTTTTTTTAATAATTTTAATGAACAGTGAACAGTAATCCAGTTGGTCGCCAAAGACAGCTAATAATAAATAAATTCATTATGATAGAATGAAAGTGAAAGCTTAAGCCTGGATAAGCTCCGCATCTGGAAATGAAATCAGTTGCAAAATATATCATGATATTTAAATGAAAGTAATTTTTTTCAAGACCTCTCACAATTATATAATTTAAAATACTTGATTATTGGAAACATTCATCCTTTAAATTTATAATCTTATAAGATTATTTTTCTCTTCAATACTTTAAACCCGCGTTTTGATGCGTTTATATATATAATATAAGTTGAAAATATTTTTGGCTTTGAGTGACATTTAATTTGGCGATGCACGAAATTGTATATAAAAGGTTATTGGTGAATAACGTTTAATTGAATTTATTATTATAAAAAGGATAAATAAAATTAAATAAATACTTTATTGACGAAATAAATTCGTCATCTGTAAAACAGTTACATGACGAGTCTCAGCCGTCAAATGAACGTAAGAGTTCAAAACATAGTCGGTGGTTTTAGTTTTAAGGATTATATTTTCTTTATAAATAATTGAAATTGCTAAAGATATTTGTATTGAATTTATACGTCATTTCTTCGTAGTTACAATAAAGTATAAAAGGGTTCGCCATGTATAATAATATTTTCTTGGCATTGCAACATCTTGAACAAAAAAAAATTATCCTGTTCCTCAATTAAAAATTACCGAGATATAACACTATGAATTTCTTTTTTAAACAAATGAACAACTCTCTCAAGCAAGTGCCTGTCGTTCATTAGCAAACCAACTTCATTAAACCCATTGAAATTTTCTAAAATTATAATATTCACAGATTCATAACTGGGTAAATCGTAGATTTAGAAGAATGGAATTTTCACTTTTAAAATATTAGAATGTCAAACATATATTTTTTTTTACTAAATAAAACTAATACGACAGAGAGCTGTATAAAAATTCATAATTCTTCATCATACTGGCAATATATTCGTTTACTCAAAGAACATAAGATCTATTTTTTACATTACTTATTTTTTTCAGCTTTAATTTTATAATATTTCTGCCATTTAGAAATTGGCGTTTAGGCATCTTTAAAACGAACATTCTGTAAATATAATTAAACATTTTTTACAAGAATTTAAAGTTTTTTTCAGGCTGCATTTACAAGCAATAATAATAAATTTCAAAAAAAAAATAATGATGAAGTTTTCAAATTTCTTTTTCTGAGTAAATAAAATTTCAGTATCAAATAAATGCATTATTTTATTGGTTTTTAAAAACTATAAGTGCATTAAAATATTATAAATTTATACCTAAATACAATAGTTCAAATATTTCTATTTTAAATGTTCATAGTAATAATGGTTTTAGATAAGAAGAATATAGTTTCCATTATCTAGCAAAATATACGATGTTCGTGGCAAAAACACTTAACTTCTCAATTCACATCAACAAAGATATATATTCGTTGTACAAATATTATATATTAATTTTCTTCTAACAGAAAAATGCCAAATCTATGAAATGATTTCGAAATGTTTAATGAAAATATACATTTACGTAATTTAATTTCAAGATAATAATCAAAATAAGATATCAGTATCAGTATATAAGAAGTTTTTTGCTAATCTTGATATCAAGATATCAAGATTAGCCAAAAATATAAACCATAATATCATAATAAAATGATTTTAAATAAAGAAAATCGTTTGTATACCTGGCACATTTTATGATGAAACTAAAAACTTTTTTTAAAAAAATAGACCACAAAGAAATTTTAAACGGGAAGCAGTTGCTATTTGCTTGTCAAAAATTTTAATATAATCTATCGTGTTTGCGGCAAACATTTTATAATGATCTTTTATAAAACATTCTTATTGATCACATAATTAAAAAGATCAATTTTTTAAAAAAAAAGTGGAGAAAACAGATCATATTTAAAAGTAAAAAATGAGGTTGAGTGTTTAAAGTTTTAGGCTCATTTTATGAAGAAATATTAGTAGGTTATGAAATTTAAAAGCGAGTGTAAAATATTTAAATTAACATAAGCGAGTGACATTAAAAAGAAAATCTCTAATTCATTAATGATTTGAAGAGTTGTAAAAGTACCTAGTAACTTCAATTCACTAAACAAAAATCGCTAATCAACAAAATTCACTAAACAAGCTAACATTATTCAGTTTCTCGAATTGATTCAAATGAAAAATCCATCAATTTAAAATTACACGTGTAGCTGCAATTTATTTTCTCTTAGTAGACATAGACAACATAAAATGACAATTCGTGCTGAAATGATTAAGACGCTTGAATTAGGAATATTCATTCTGGACTGCGTCGAATTTCTGGTTAGTTTAAATAATGAATTTATTAAAATGTTCTTTTTAACTATCACATTTTGATTCAATTAAATGTATTAAAACCGCTGATTTTCCTATCGTTTTGAAGTAAATAAGGAATACCCTGGGAAAAATAAAATGAAATACATAAATAAATTAAAAGATAAACCGGCTCAATTTAATTTCTACCCCCAAAATTAACGAAAAATCGACTTCCATTGTTCATGGAAGTATTAAATCTCATCAAACACGCCGATTTGCTGTTACAGTGTTGTAGAATAGCTGAATCGACGTTTATTTGAAGCTTTCTTTTTTATTAAAGTCTTTCAATTTAGTAAAATAAATAACCTTTCATACGCGTGCTATCCAAATTTTCCTTATTTAAAAGAACCTATAAAGGTACTGGAAAGATGCACTATAAAATTAACTTCATTAATTAAATAAGGTTTTATATTGAATTCATTTTTTTAAATTTAATCTGAACTTTTAATTAAAAAGAATATACAAAGTTATTATCCGAAGATCGAAACTATATAGAACACATATATCGAAGAATGTAAATAAATTGGGAATTTTATGTACCTATAAAAATTATACGAGCCGTTTTTGAAATTATTAATAAAAACTCACTATTAAAAATATAATGGTGGGGTTCTTAACATTTTCTGAAATCTGAATCATTTATTCAAAATTCAGAGAAGAAACAAACACGGAATCAATAAACTGGGAGAATTGTTTTTAACAAATTATATGCGATAAATTAAAACTAGCCAAAGCATCAAATAACTAAGTATTCCTTTATTTTCTCCTTAATAAAGTTGTATTTAAATATTAATAAAATTTTATAATACTCTTGGATATTTATAAAAAAATTAAATACTTATTTTCTTCTAATATAATTTAATACTCATCAACAAATTCAAATTATCCCTTGCAATAATCCGGCTTCAAGAAATAGAATCTAAACTCAACACCATATAAAACTAATTATTTGTGATTAAATAAAAGTTATTATGTCTGTGTAAATTTTATTTATTCCATAATAAGCAGATATTTACTCATTCTTAAAAACATTAGCAACTAACTTGAAAAATATATTAAATAAATATGATGTCAATGAAATTTTCAAAAACTTGTATATTTAAACATGAACGTAATTATTAAACATATTCGTTCATAATTGTGATAAGAAATTTTTAAATGAATTAATTTTGAGAGAATATCTTTGTTTTATATTATAATCGTTTTGGAATAAATGTTATAAATACATCTAGATTGAATAAATAAATTGTCTATAAATATAAAAATATAATCCACAAATTTGTATATTCATATATTTAAAGTAGATTATTATTGTCAAAATATTTAAAAGATATTCTTCAGTTTTGAAATATTTATTTAAATGCTTTCATAAACACAATACGATCATGTCCCAAATTGCAATAATAGAAAATATGGTTCACAGATTTTAAATCGATATATAATTTGTGGATATAAGTTAAGTAATTAAACGAGATTTTTCAAATAAATTTTAACCAATCGAAGATATACTTACATCAAATCTAATAAGTTTTCAATTAGATGAATTCAAATTTTTCTTCGCAGAAGTCTCACCTGCGGGTCTTTCAAAGTCTCTGAAAGTCTGCCACGTCGGTACTTATACAAAATCGATTTTAGAATATAAAGAATACTTTTTAAACTAAAAAAAAGTCACCAGTTAATTATTAAACGTAAAAAAGAGTTTTTAATTTCTTTTCAAAGTTTTTGCGCATCTTCTTAATAATTTGTCCCTGAATGAAAAAGATTCAAGTATCATTCTTCATCGGAGCGCTGGGGTGAAGCTGAACTTAAGGGAGAGGAAGGAATGATCCGTCACGTCGTGAAGTGGAAAGGGATATAAGCGCCTGTTGAGAGTTTCCCCCCCTAAATGCTGTGCCTCCTAGTTGTTTTTGTTTTCATTCATCGTTCTGACGCTGGCAGTTGTAGCAATTTCACAGGTGGCGCTGGCGTAAAGTCGTGTCCAACCAATCGGTTCGGGAAAGGAATGAGCATGCGTTGTTAACGACAGAGAAATTTTGTCTAGAAGAATAAAAACTAGTTGTCTCAGATGATATTTCCCATTTAGGAGGGGAAGTGATGTTGAGCAGTTATGTAGAAATATTTGTAAGATTTAGGAACATTTCAAATACAATTTTGAGGAAAGATAAATTAATAGAGTAATGCGCTTGTTTGCTTTCTCAAATTTCGAGACATTTTTTTTTAATTAAAAGATATTTAATGGGAAATTTTTAAATAATGTAATTTTAAATACGTTACATTTGAAGCATATATAAGTTCATTAATTAAATATTGTAAATTTAATGCGCATTACTAATTTTTGAGCATATATTTACACAAAAACATATTTTTGATTTATGAAATGTATTTTCTTAAACTCTTAGTCAAGAGCAAGTATAATAAACAATATAGAAAATATAATTTCTTTTTGTATATTATTTTAAGACAGTTAATGAAACCATCATCATATTAATGAAAGTTATCGCTGACATGTGATTTCATTATTGCTGTTTTCTTGCACAGAATTGTTTTATGAGATGCTTACTTTTAAGTTTTAAAGCATCTATATTATTTTTGTTTGTCTTTTTTTTCTGTCTGCTTTATGGTTTTATGAAGTAAAAGCAAAAAATGTACCACTACTTTCAAGCACGTAGTAATTTTGTAAGCATATTTCCAGTTACGACGTTAGTAATGAGATTTCAATTTCGCTTTCTAAGTGTTTTTAATTTTAGAGCTTATGTCTTTACGCACGTTTCGGCTGCAAACACCTTTAATGTGATTAATATTTATTTTTATCTTATCAGATTACTAAATAATACATATGACTAAGTTTTTGCCTAAATAAAATATTTTTCTTTAAGGTGATATCTAAGAAATTTTAATACTATTCAAAAATGATTATTCCAAAATTCTCATAATTTCTTATAAAAATTCAATTATATAATATGGAATTAATTGTATTATCTCCACTTTTATGTGGAAGATAGAGATAATTTAAGTTAAATATTAAAATATTCGTTGTACATTTAATTTAAGATTATTTAAAATTATGCTTTCAGTCACTAAGCTAACTTTAAAAAGTTAATGACGAAAGTCTTTAAAATCTTTAGTCTGAAAAAAATATTAAGATCAATGAAATGTGAAATCGCAAAATTCATATCATGATTTTAAAAATCGTAAAATATTTGACTTTTCTACAATCAAAGAACTAAAATTTTAATCCTCAATTTTATTATTTACTAGCTTTTACCCCGACTTCATTCGCGTGGTAATTTTGATGTGTATGTATGAGAATTGACGGTCTGATCAACACTCAGCAGTGTCTGTCTAAAATCGCCTGCGAGCAAAACGGCAAAGCCTCCCATCACCGCCTGATTGCTGCGGATGTCCTGTAGGCTGCGGTTTAACGCCTCTAATGCATGCTTGTGAGACATTGTGCACTCGTCTCATACCATTAACTTGTACTGCTGCAAAAGGACTTCCCGGTCGTTTTTTTGGTGATGCTGCATGTTGGGGTATGTTCGTTTGCAAGATTAAGCTGCAATTTGAAAACGGAATGTTCAATATGGCCACTTTTAACAAAAGTTGTATTAATGCCTGAGGAAGATACAGCCAGAGCTATATTGCGGTCCTTGCGGAGTTGGGCGAGCAGGAGATTCAGCAGAAACGTCTTACACTTACCCTCTCTCCCATCGATGACGGGACATCCTTCAGAGAGGGTTGTACTTTGGCCGGTGATGGCCTTTAGGACTCAACCACAGTTCCCGCCAGTGCTGCTGCTGCTGCATTCCGGTCATTCAGCCTTATGGTTTAAGTCCGTGTGC
>JAPMOR010016963.1:0-26480 GCA_026543865.1 Argiope aurantia
TTTTTTTCAATTTCTGTTTTCATTTAAATAAATAGTTACTAAAAATAGAAGCAGACAAATTTTATGAAGCTACCCATGACATTCGATCTTCTTTCCATTGTAAACGATGTTTAATTGGGAGTTTATATATATACAACACTTAATTGAAATATAAGGTAGGCTGGTTAATCCCCAGCCGTTGCCTGTTCAATCTAATATTATTCTCAGCAGATTCTGACAGATATTTCTTTTCCTTTCTATAAATAAGCTTCGTCAAGGGAATGGAGTTGACATTTTAATGGGTCAGCGAAAGCACTGGGAGCTTTCTTAAAGAATAAGGATATATATATCCCTTTAGATACTAAAGCATTGAAAGATTTTTTTTTATTTTAATTCAAATTGAAATGCGTCAGTATGTATTTCCTTATTAAGTTAGTTTTAATTTATTTCAATCTATTTTAATGAATTCGAATGCATGGCGTATTTGTAAATTCTCTGAAATCAGAATGATTATAATTGTTAAGAAAACACTCCAAGCCATAAGAATCATGATTCTAAATGAATTATCTAAATTTGATACAATGTTCGCATTAGTTTAGAATATATGAAAGCTAAATGTATTAAAATTATTGTCAACTGTTTTATAAATCGGAAGCTTAAAAAATCATTACTGGTCTATTAAAGTTAGCGAATATGCAAATCTTTACCCTTTTCTAAATAAGGTCTGAGTAAGATGGTTAGAAGTCTAAAAGTTAAGTTTAAGGAACCAGATTCCCCAATAATATTTATGCCCGTAATATTTTCAAAATTATTTGTATTTCATAATTGTTACTTTCTTATGTTATTCGGGAAATTGGATCTTTGAATCGATATGAAATTTAAAACGTGTACAAAAATATGCATATAAGTAAATTTTGATTATGATTAATTTATGCTACTATTTTAAGTTAAATAAAAGTAGAAAAATAAATCAAATAAAAAGAGTTGAATGTACCAAATTCAGACTACGGCGTTATATTTAAAATAATTTCGTCTGTATTCGAAGAATGCATAGCATAATGAAATTCATTCTTTGACTTTTTAAACAGCTTCAATACATCTCTTAATAAACAAGTTACGAAAAACATTTTTCAAAAAAAAACCCTACAGAAATGTTTTTAAAGGATCGATAACTTTTAATGTTTGAGAGATTATTAATATTCTAAAGATTTAATATATATAAATTTAAAACTTCTAAGATTATTTAACAACAAATATTTTCAATCATAAGTGTATAGAAATGGATATGTTTTAATGTTATTTATTATTTGTTTGACATGGATCGGAATATAAGGACGTAATTATAATGTTAATACTTAAAATAGATATTCATAATAATTTATATAATGTTTTATCCACGGAATCGATTAGCTTTTGAATAATCGTTTTAACATGGTTGGATAATTAGTTCTTCCATGAATACATTTCGTCCCATATTTATCACTTATCTATTATATTAGCATGCTGAATACATAAGAAATACCATTCATCGATATCATTCAGCTTTAAGCTGGCGTCCTGGCATAGGTGTAGCGCGTCTTCCACGTGATCTGGACGTCTCGGTTCGGGCATGGTTGTGCTATCTATGAGGTGTATGAATGTGCCGCCCTGTGAAAAAGTGTTGTGCAAGCGAATGCGACGCATGAAGTAGTTAAGTCGTACTCTTGGCCCTAGCTGGCGTAACTGAAAAGAACAAAAGACGCTCACTCGGCTTAAGTCGCTGAAAGAACTATCGGTTGCTTTTCAAGTGCCTTAAGTAGCAACAACACTCTGTTTTAACGTTATTGCAGTCAGAGAAAAATTAAATGGATGGATAAATAGAATTTTAACGAATTTCTGTGCATTCTCGTTGTTCACTCAAATTGTGCAACAAAATTTCTCGAATATAATCTAAATGTACATGTGTAAAATTATTTTGAACAAATCGTAACAAATAAATAGATCGGCTATTATGAATATTGACATTTTCGAAGGTGTATTTGCACAGGTATGTAATTATCAAAGCATTAACATAATATAAATGATTAGTTTTGAATTTTTCCATCTCCCGCAGGAGTACAAAAATTTAGTAAACTCTTCTAACAGTTTTTCAGTGAAAACGATTTTAAAACAAGTAAGGTACGATGAACTTCCATATCGCGTGTGTAGTAGCAATTTCGAAATACCTTCCAGACACTTTGCAAACTGACGGGGAAAAATTTAAATTTTAAGCAACTTATAATATATTCTCCTCCGCCTCACGAAGATCGATTGGTATAAAATTCCTATTATTCTCTTGGAAATCTGCCAGTAACATTTAAAGTAGTGTTTTATAAAACTTAGGAAAGTTTTCTACATTAAATCGAGAAATAATACTTGTTTCTTTATGATTTTCGATAGTTTAATAGGATAGATGTTCATGTTTTGATAGTTTATATACATAAATTTCTAAGTAATGTTTCCTTCATGTATCCAGGGATGAGAAATGAATTCATAATCGTATCGCAGATCTCAAAATGAAGGGCTTTAAAATATAGAGGGAAATGTGATTATTTATGTGTTAGTACGTGATTTGCATTTAATTAAATAAAATAATTCATATTTTAGTGAGATCCGGTCTGATGTTAAAGTGCAAACAAAATAAAACGGTGTTCTAATTGAAATAAGCTGATAAAACTGCCAAAACGATTAATTTCCTTATATATAATAATTCAAGTTTTAACAGACTAAAATAATGAGATTAAAAGCAAAAAGATTTGTCAAAATTACTAAATGATTATTAATATTATTAATCAAATAATTAATTCCATAAGCAATATTTCAAAACTGAAAAATTAAAATGCAGAATGTTGTCAGATAGGATATTCCATCGCTGGGATTAATTTATAAGATGTCTTTTTAAATATATTTTTATATTTTTGCATTAAAATTAATCATTTACATCGGATTAGGAATGATAATGTAGTCCCTTCTTATAATTACAGCTGCAGGTAACTTGATAATTATCCTTTATTTGAAAGTCACAATGCCAGATTATCAGTTGTCAACTCTATATTATAGCTAATCAGATCCGATATTATAATTGGCAAAAATTTTCTGAATATATGAGATGAATACAGTGCGACACTTATTGAAGAGATATTAGACAATGGACTGTGATATTTCCGTTAAGAAAATGCACAGAAGAAGAAGAAATAAGACATTAGAACTTTATCTAGATGAAGTTTTTGTCTACTATTGAAATGGAAAGTTAATATTAAAACTCACTACTCATTTTATCTCATTACAATAGATTATTTCGCTGTATCTGTAACATAGTATGTAAGCTATAACAAATGAGTTATAAATTTATATTAATAAATTATAGTGAATATGCTTAACAACATTTTCAATTCCTTAGTTCAATTTATTACCAGAGCCTGTCTAGACAATAGCGTCAAACACTCTGAATACTTCAATCATCAGGAAACATTTTGAAATTCAGAAATTTAATCCATCAAGCTATGACATATTTCAAGAATATTTTATGTAATTGTTATTAAAACTTATATCCATATATACTTTCTTTTCTTCTTAACAAAACAAATAAAACTCCCCAGCAATATCAAGAACAGCATATAACGAAACATGCTTGTTGTTGTTTTTTATCGTAAATCATTTTCAAAAAGTCAAGTATTGCTTAAAATGCAATTACATTTTAAGAATGTGTAACAATTAGATGAGGAATTTATTCTTTAATAAGACGATCATTTACCAAAATTGTATTATAACCCCCTACTTACATTTTCTGATTTTGTTGACAAAACTATTTGTGATCAAAGATCTCAATGATTTCAGATCTAGTCCTTTTTTTCGGTAGTCAAACAAAGTATAAATACTGTGGTGGAGAATTTTAAATTTCAAGGTCCATTCAAGGTTAGAAGGTCCAAATCGGTATTTTTTTTAAATGGACCTATAGTGAACTTTTTTAAAATATAGCTTGTGCGCTATCATTGCCACAAACATCATCTTGAAGGTTATCGAATATTTTCTTCAAATTAATTGACAATCATCTATCCATGGCATTCGATACCTCTCCAAGACAGTCTTACGGCTTTTAAAATTTTTATATTACGAACGAGTCAAATGAATTGGTATATGAAACATTAAAAGTTTAAATTAATTGAAACATATCGAATTTTATACTCATAATTCTAATATTGACATGGATTGTTATTTTCAAATTATTTTGAATTCCTTTTATTTTTATTTCATCCGAGCTGAAATCGAAGAATCGTACCAAATTTTGAAACAAGTTCATGACATAAAAAACTTAATCATTAATTGTTATGTTCTAATTTTCTAAATGTATCAAACTGTAGTCCCAATATAACAATGGATAAAATTGCAACAGACAGATTAACTGCTTTATTCCAATAAAATTTATCATTTTGTTGTATGCAATAAATAGCTCTATGCTTAAAATTTGGAGATGATTCTAGAATGATAATTAGCATTGAATAATAGTATTTGAATTGAAGAAGACGTAACTAAATCGATTCGTTAAAATTATTAAGAATACTAGTAGAACACATATTTATAATATTCTATGACATTAAACAGGCTTTTCAATATTGTGTAATATTGTTGAATACTGAATAAGCTTTACTTTCATGGATCTGAAAATGCGCTTTGAGTTATAATAAGATGATAAAAGGCAGTACCTTCATCTTTTTCACCAATCTCCCAAAATTTTCTCATCACACTATCGAAGGAATTTTTGACTTTAAAGATATTTCGCACGAGCCTTGCCAGAATTAAAACGAGCTAATAACGGTGAAAACATATATACAACCGTCAGCCTCCTATCCTGAATTTTATTCAGTTAATCTAGATAACACATAATTCTTTATCCAAATACCACATGGAATTTCTCTGTTACACCAACACACATTGAGTTCTCTAAAGACCAATGGCTTTCTATTCGCCAACATTCCATCGTGATTTCCAGATTTTGGGTTAGACCTACCAATACGATCCTTAATTCTGGGAGTTTACAGATTACTGGAGGTAAATAATTTATCTTGAAATTGTTTCTGATTTTTATAACTAAAGTGATTACGAATTGAATTCTTTATCCATATTCCACATGGAATTACCATGTTGCACCAACATAGGAGAGTTCTCTAAAGATCAACGGCTTTCTACTCGCCAACATTCGATCGTGATTTCCAGATTCTGGGTGTAGACATACCAATACGGGATCCTAAATTCTAGGAGTTTCCAGATTACAGGAGATAAAAAATTTCTACTGAAATTATTTCTGATATTTTATAACTAAAGTGATTACGCATTGAATAAACTTCTTCTTGTCACATTATTTTATGTTTAACTATATTTATATAATGATAAACATATGAAAACCTTTCACTTATTGATTATTATTTATGCCAAGTGGAATAACGTTTAATGAGATTGATTATATTTAATAGTCAATAGATTTAAAATATCTGTTGAAGGATACTTCTTTTGTAAAACAGCTACAAACTTGTTTTGGAAATATGAGTAAAAACTTCGCTAAATGCATAGGAATTTTATTAAAAGCGGATAATAGTTTAAGATCCGCTTGACACAAGCTGCATAAAAATACCGTTTATCAGTTCATAATTTCTACTTTGGATTCTTACATTTTTCGAGGTTTTTTTCCCTCTCTCCTGGGACATAAAAAACGCTAATGACGCGTAAAAGGTTAATGACACGGAAATTCTATCGCAACGGTGCTGAATATAGCGGATGACACATATCACTGAGCAATTTTTAAAGTGATTTGTTTCTTTATTTTTCTTTTCTATTTATCGATGGCCTGCATTAGATTATGTAACGTGTCTGTGGAAATAGTGAGTCGTTAATTATCGTTAAAGAGTTTAAGGAGTTATCAAAACTCAATCAGTGTCAACAAAATTTATTTTCAAACTCTTTCTTATTTCCTTTTTAAATCTTAATTCTCTTAGAAAAATTCTGTGAAAGATTGGTAATGGCTCATAATATTTTAAACCAATTACCCAGCAGTTAAGAAATTATTTTTTAATAAATTTCATTGATTAAAAAGAAACTATTACAAACTAAAGATATATGTGCCTGTCTGCGTTGCGATGAAAGAACAAAGGCAGTAGAAATGTTTCCCTTCAGTGATTTTAATAAAGAAAATTGATAGGGTCAAATTTTTGTTTTAACGTCAAATTATCAAAGGGAATAATTAGGTATCTTTAGAAGAATGTGGAAAGTATTAGGGATTTTGGTTCCATTACTCGGAGCGTGAGAAAATGCTGAAGTCATCCGTTTTCCAGAGCGAGTGTAGAATTAATTTAATAAAAAAGTGGGCATTGAATTAGGAAATAGGAGAACATTTTAGAACAATGTTAATATGCAATAAATTAGGAAATGAATTAGAATTTAGATTTAGAGATAACATTACACTCAAACATTACAATCAAAATTGAATGGCGACTCCGTCTTTTAGATCGCGTCTTTTCTTAACATAAGGCGTTAATCACTCTTTTGTTGTCAACCTTTTTCCAAAAGTTTGCAATAGTATATTTACATTATTTTTTGTCCTTGAAGAAATTAAAAACAGCCTTCAAAGACAATTGTGAGATCTTTCCTTGCTGATAATTTAGAAGTTTGGTTTTAGTTAACTTACTTTTTAAATTCTTTACATCTTCACTTTGCCCGTTTATATACTTCATACTTAGATGTTGTGACAGTACCAATCTGTTCGTTCAATCTGTCCAAAATTTTGAAAGTATCATCATAACATTCACTAGAATTTTTCCTTCACTAGAAATTAAAAAATAATTCGCTTTTCAATTACATTAGATGCATTGTGTGCATTAATATTTCTAGAAAACGTTTAAAAGAATATATAAACAATTGAAGGAGACCAAATGGTTTTAAAATTTTGATTTTTACAATTTATCATGTTCACCATATCAGTATATATCAAAAAAGTCTGCCACTATTAAAATATTTCTAGGTTATAATTTATTCATTCTTGTAAGATATAATCAGAATGCTATGTTAAGGTGTTGATAACGAGAAATGTGCGATTAGAACCAAGAGATATGAAAAATACCAATAAAAGAACAATGAATATTGTTTTTGAGTGTTATATCTAAGTTAACAAAACGTTTTTAAAAGAATTCTAAAAACTCGCTATTATTAATGCAGTTTCATCAACGATAGGAAAAAAATCCCCACGGAATGGTTGCAAAATGTTACGAAAAATAATTTGATGTTAAAAATGATATTCTTTGAGTTTTAATTTTTCTATAGACTTTTTTATAACTGATATGCATATGATTTTCTTTCAATTCCCATATTTTAATCAAAAATAATTTTCTTGCTATTTAGTGTAATTACAATATTTTTTTAACATTTTATTTCCATTATTTTTCAAGTGAACTATTTATTTAATGAGTGCTAAACAGTTCCTTAAATCAATATTAGACATCTAAGAAATAAAACAATCAATATTTTTTTTCTTTTTCAAATTCACTGCTAGATACTATTTTTCACATAAAATTAAAATTAATGAATTAGCTATTAATTAATTTTCTTTCTTTCAACGAAAGCACACGGTTGTAAAAAATTTCGAATCTATCTCAAAAACTGAAATATAGATTATAATATTTTACCTTTGTCAACATGTACTATATTTGATAAAATCTAATCATTTTAAATAAATGCACGATAAATTATTTTTTGTTAAATTGTTACTAAAATATAATATTTAACCTCTTTTCACCATGAATACTCATTCGAACTTCGACATTTAATATAAAGTTATGATAATAGGGTCAGTCACAGAATGCCAAAATAGCGAAAAAAAAAGAAAATGCTTTAGTTCGGCCTAGAATTGGTGAATTTTTGTTGCTTATATTTGTTTAAAGTAGATATTTCATTGGGCCTATATATCAGAAAAATAAAAATCATCAAAGCTAAATTTCCTCTCTTAAATTAAAGTAGCCAGAGGGTGCAATTTCTAAAACATGAATTTAAAACTCATTACTTTCATTTGAAATAGTTATATTCCATTGATCTTCACAGATGCAATAATACTTTGCTAATGAGTCTGTTTCTTTATTTCCAGAGGACAGGTTTGGAAGTCATGGTTTGGATACACGGTGGGTTCCTTCAGTTCGGCAATGGAAATGAGCCTGGCTTAAGTCCAACCGCCAACCTGGCGCGAAAAATGAACATGGTGTTCGTGTCCATGAACTACAGATTATACACTCTGGGATTCATGGCGTTGGATTTGCTATCAGATGACATATTAACCGATTCGAAAGGAAATTATGGCCTGTGGGATCAATTATGTGCTCTTCAGTGGGTCAAAGAAAATATTCGTAATTTTGGAGGCGATCCTAGAAAGGTAAGTTTCTTACTGACATTGGAATCTATATGTTTCATTGAAAATTATCAATAAAGGTTAAAACATCAACGAATTATTAACAAAGATTAATTCGTATGTGCAATTTAAAAGATATTTTAAAAGTTGTTGTTGTGTATGCATTTGCCCGAAACAAACGCCAGCTGAAGAGGTCATCGATATAAGCCAAGTTTTAGCTTCTATTTTTTCAATAGCGCCATCTAGGGCCAAGAATATGTCTTAGATACTCATGCGTCACGGCACTTTTCACGGTGCGGACTTCATTCATACATTTAAAACACATATCGAAATTTAGATTTGAATCACAGAATGATCACCTCTGTTCCAATCCCCCAATGGTATTGTTACGACTTGGAAGATTTTGGGGCTACGATAGATTTATACGTGCATCTGCCGCCTTTTATATGTAGAATGGTCGTGTAGCAGGGTTCGAATTCACAATTCAAGGGATGTGAATCCAAAGTTCTACCAACCAAGCTATCTCGGTCTCTATTTTAAATTATTATACTAAATACTAATATAGGACATATCCTAAATGTAACTTTATAACTAGATCGGTGAGTAAGTCCGCACATAAGTTGTAGATGCATCAGTTGCTTTCAGACAATATACATTTTCATTATTTTATAATAAAGGATGCTGCTATTCTAGTCTCTTTAATCCATTCTGATATCATTTCTCGTATAAATTTTTACAAGATTATCATAAATTTAATAACTTATTTTTCCAAAGACTGTATCTGCTCGCCATTGTTTTAATATATATATTACCAGAAGAGGAAGCCGAAATAATAAATCACATGCATCAAAATTTTGTTTTGATAATCTTACAAAATACAAAAAAGAATGTTCCGAATCGAAAAGATTCAGTAAAGATGACAATAATGAATCGAAATACCTTATTTTGTTTATTTATTTCTTCTCAACACCAACATATCTCCATATCCAGGTATTAAGTTTTCCATTCAATCAAATTCTATTTCCTTTCAGATAAAAATATTATTTACATAAAACTTAGTAACGCCACGATATCTACATTCAGTATCTACTTTATTTCTTCTTTTCTTAGCACAAGATCCTCTTACTTATAATTAATATTCTATCAACGACCAGAAATTTCTCATATATTTTGTTATATAAGAAAAAAGAAATTACACATAATTATAAAATTGGTAAAGTTTTTTGTCTTTTCCATTTGTTATTTGAAATTTTTCAAATATTATCATGCTGGAAGTCAAATTGAAGTGAGTCTTTTGAATCACATGGAACTGAAGAATTTATTTATGTGAGCGATCAAATTTATGTGAGCTATCTGAATCACATGGAACTGAAGAAAAGCGCAGAACACTCAAGCGAAATCGCAGTACAAAATTAGAATTAAAAAAAATAGCATTTGGGATAAATTACTGTTCAATAAAATAGTTCTGTGCTTGGCAATTTTATTTTTTAAATTTGATGATAAATTGGGTCACATTTTAGTTCTCTGGATATTCAAAGTGAGAGAACATAATCTTAAAATAAATGTTTAATTTCATTATTAATTGTTTAACAAAAATTGTTGCATGTATGCAGTTATATTTATGAATGGCGTATAGATTTCTATACTTTGTCAAATTAGGTCTATTATTTCCTAATTATTTTAACTCATATAAAAACAATCGATAATTAATTATTCAAATACAGATTATGAAATAGAAGTTACAAATTCATACTTCAAGTGATTTTTTTAGATAAAGAATTAACTGTAGTTAGATGCAATAAATGAAACACTTTTCTCAAGAATAGAATACCGAAACCAATGACCTTCAAAAAAGGTTTTTAATGCTCAGCACTTTTTTTTCTTATCTCAGCTAGAAGCTCCTTCGAAGCCAACATGTTTCTAATTGGTACAGATAAAAGGTTAGAGGACGCTGCTATTCTCCGAGATCGATGCAGGAGATTTTCTGTCTAAGAATACATATTAGATTACGCCATAAAAATGTCCAAATGATTTAAGAAATTTGTGGAAATTTATCTTCAAATTAAGAGAACTAATAAATAATTTTATTTGTCGAAATTTATCTTCAAATTAAGAGAACTAATAAATAATTTTATCTGTCGAAATTTATCTTCAAATTAAGAGAGTAAATGAATAATTTTAATTGTCGAAATTTATCTTCAAATTAAGAGAGTCAGTAAATAGTTTTAACTGTCGAAATTCATCTGCAAATTAAGTGAATTTAATAAATATTGCTCTATTAATTTCTACATCAATTCCTTTGAACCAAATTAAAATAAATATTACGAGATCTTCATTAATTTAAGCTAGTTTTTATTATTTACTATCATCACAAAGGTGATATTATTAAAATAAACGATAATAAAAATGGAATACTTTTCAAAAACAAAAATGAAAAATCCCATATATTTTTAGTAGAGCTATAGAATGATTGAATTCTGCTCTATAATTATCTTAAAATGCCCTAATATGCAATTTAATGATTATATGAATTGCATTAAACATATAGTAAGCAATTTTCTAACAACAAAAGCATCAAAGTATAATATTACATCTCATTTTCCTAATATGTATAAATTTAAATATAAAAAAAAATATTCAGTTTTTTTAAACGTAAATTATACAGCTGGCACTCGGATTAAAGAGAATTATATAGATTAAAAATGTATGTTTCATGTTAATTAATATATTAATTCATTTCCAAACTTTAAATACGTTGGAAGTATCAGATATTTTCGGTACAATTAAAATATAAGTAAGAGCATTTAGAAAATGTTCTCTTAAATGGCGTTATATTTAAAACCTTCGTATGAGAAAGCGCTATAAAATTGTGGAACAATCAACTCAAAAAATATGTGAAATTCATGGAAGCAAACATATTCTATTTGACATCAAACATATTTTATTCGAAGTCAAACACATTCAAACAAAACTTCTGGACACAAAAAGCGAAAGTGATTTTATTTCTTTCTCAGAATTGACATTATTTATTTCCCACAGAGCAAGAACTTCCCAAACAAGACAGTTCTCCAATTAGAACAAGACTTCTCGGAAACAACCAATAAAACTCGCAGTATACTTTCACAACAATCCATGTTTCCTAGGGCTTCCAGCTATTCACCGGCCTAAGCAACTAAAAGGCTTCTCAAGCAGTTTCATTTGATCAAAACTAGAAAGCTAAGTCTCATCTGGCATTACTAAACGCCGGATGACAAGAACTCCAAGAGAAAAAAAAATGTTCGGAAATAAAAGAGTCCCAAATCTTGAGTATCGTCGGAAGCTTTGATAAAGATGACTTGGTTAGCAAAACATGGGATTAAATACAGGTTTATAAGTCGGAACTGCATGGACCGGAACAATGCAATAAAAGCTTTGCCAAAAAAGAGTGAAGTAAATACTTTCAGAGGAAAAGAGAAGCATAATATTTGTTTGTGTGTCTTGTAGTTTGAAATAAGTAGATTTAAGAATAAGAAAATAAGAAAAGAAATGGGGGGGGGGGAGGGCCTTCCTATGCAGCTTAAAAGATAAGTTCTTTTTTTTTTCATAAAATATGAATTTATTTTACTTGGAATCATTCTTCCTAAAAGTAGGAATTGTGCTTATTATCTTAGAATTCTGAACTCCTTAAAGAAAGATTTCTATATCATAGAAGCAAGAATTGAAACGAATACTCGTGAGAGTATAATGATGTTTGATAAAAACTGTCTTAACAAGTTAAAATACTGAATGGAAATGAAATGTTATCTGAAAAATTATTTAATGTTTCATGTCGAAACATACTTTTGAAAAAATTCCATAATAGTTTTAAATGCTTTAATGAAACTAACAACTGATATTAACCAATCCGGAGACTTCCATGCCATGCAATGACAGAACGTATGTGTCAATGAATGAGTACACCACGAAAGAAATTTTCCTTAAAAATGTGAATTATTCATTAAGTTATTGAACACTTTAAATTACTACAGAATGTAATTTTCTGAACTGCATTGTGCATTAATTGTGCTTAAATTTTAGGACAATAAACTGTGGCCTGTGTTTTAAAATAAGTTAAGCAGTAAATAAATATCGAAATCATTTTGCCTCCTTTGAAATATAGTTAAAAAAATTTTAAAGTCAAAGCTATTGGAATAATCTGACAATAAACAATGCATTTCCTAAATAAAGGTTTATAAAAACAGAATTCCTTTGCATTCTTGCCATAAAAGAATAATAAATGCGGTTTGAATTCTACAAATTGAATGTAGACTTTCAGAGGATTTTCAGAATTCTCTCCTCTCCCATTGAAAAGCCAAAACTTTGCAATGTAAAATGCCATCCATATGAAAAAAATATGTGACTAATATTAAATTATGAATGAATTTCATACGTTTGCTCATTAATTGTCTGTGAAGATATTTTTTTACAATCATTTTATTTTGGACATGAAAAATGTTGCAAAATTCATAGCAGGAGCATAATCATACTCTAGAATCTTAAACAAATTAAAACAACATAAGCACTATAATTAAAAGTGTTACAATCAGCATCAGGAACCGAATTAACTGACTCAATTAAATGCATACCAAGGGCAACAACAGAAGTATTACTCACTTCCATAAGGTTTAAATTAAAGCCATTTTTCATTCTAACTAAAGGCTGTTTGGGGAAAAGAAAAAAATAAAAACATTTCTCATTTTCAAAAGACTCACCAAAAAAGGGCTTTTTTTCATCTCTATGCAAACCCATAACTCGTTTCTTCTACATCATAAAATAAAAAGCAAGAGTTGTTGGATACCCTTACAATTTCCACCCTTCCATTTCTCTAGCAAATAAAAGAAACGCATTAGGCCTAAATGATTATTTATCTGTTTACATAAAAAAGAGCTCACATTTGTTATTCCTTTTTCATAAAAGCGTTATGGCTCCCCGTAGTCCAAAAGTCACCGTCTTTGAAAACAGAACCATGAACTCTTAGGATATGGACACTGCATTGTTTTCCGGGGTAAGTTTAAACGCCTTTCAATCTAAGGAGACAGAAAAACAATCTTACTGTCAAAGATTTAATGAAAAATATGTTTCTTCTTAAAAACTTTGTAAAATGTGAGCATGCTGGAAAATAACTAAATAATTAATCAACGATTCTTTTTTTAATTCAGACCTAATTTAAATTGCAATTTTTTGTTGTTAACGTATTTAATACACATATTTTTTTTTATTTAATTAGATTGTTGTCTTATCTTTATAGTTAAATGTAACAGATTTTTTGGGCATTAATGCACAAAAATGCAGAAATACAAAAGCCTTCTGAAAACAGTTTCAGAATTAGTAGTTTTTCGTGTTGAATTCAGATATAACATAAAAATATCTTGAACATATATTTAAATTACTTTATTTAAATATTAATAACATGAACATAAAAATTTTTAACCTAGTGTTTTCATATATTTAAATTATTTTAGCAACTTTAACGTAAATATAAGTTCTGACTGCAGTTTGTTAATAGATATTACATTTTATGAATGAATGATTCTACCATATCTCAAATAAAAACAAATATTTTCATTATTGAGATTGCAAAGGGTATAAAAAATATTTCATGTGTTCAGCTAACATTTAATAATAGAGACGGCATATTAATAGAATTCATTTAAATAAGGTAATTCAACTACAAAATTAAAATATAAAAACTAATATTAAAAGAATATTTTTTTTCCTAAGAGATTCACGAATAAATTAATATTTTTAAAAGTTTAGCTGTTGAATATTTGGTTGTTTATAAAGTTATCGAATTAAGTAAACTGAAGCCCATGCTAAATTTTAACTTTCTGAAATAAAATCTGATTTCGAATTCATTTATTTGATTAAACTCTCATATGTTATTGCGCAAAACACATCATTAATCAACTCCATTTTCCATAGTCCATCTGCTGTTTGTTTCCATTTTGATGCTAAGCACAAAAAGACCTAAATGATTATTTATCTTTAAAAAATAACCTTTCATCCGTTATGCAACCTTCAGAAGGGGCGTTTTAAGCCTTAAGTTGTTCAATAGTCACATTCTAACAGAAAAGGACATAAACTCGAGAAGGAGAATTTTGTATTGCTTTTCAAACCAATGTTTAGATGCGCTTCAGTCTGGGAAAAATAAAAAAAAAATGTTTTACTGTTGCAAATGTAGAAGAAAAAAGGTTATTCCTTCTTTGTATTTTGAAACATACATATAAAAGAATGTATTTCTCATCCTGAAGCGTCCGTAGCTATTTTTATCCAAGTTTTATTGGATTGAAAGCAACATAATAATACAATAAAAAATCTTGTTTTTAATTCGAAAACATAATGACGCATGATCTTTTTGGTCTTTTCGCTTTTAAAATCAATAGCTTTCAAAATTATCTTAATTTGTTAAATGTCTGCCTTATCTTTAAAACAAGTGTTTCCATTATTTTAACAGATAAAATTAACAGAGAGATTATAAAAAGCGATAAATGAATAAACAGAGAAAGTATTACCTTATATTATATTAGATTTGCTTATAAATTATAAATTAAATAATGTGCCTTGCAACATGTTTACTATTAAGACAATATTTTATTTCAACAATTAATCTATTAAAAGCAATTTTATTTGTCTATGACATATTGTTACGGAACATAATATAAAAATATGTATATGCAATTATTATGTATTTGTCATGCATATAAAATATATTTGCATTTGGATCAAAAATGTTTTTAAAAACAGATTATAACATTTTATTTTATGTCATTACATATCACATAAATTGAAATATGAATTCAACTTTTATACAATTTTACTTCAGGAAATGATATCTAACCATAGAAATGGCGCAAAAATGTTAGATTTTCGATGTATGCATTTTATTTTCATCTTTTAACCCAATTAAAGACTTAATATTCGTTAAAGATTTTAAAATATTTTAAAAAATATTTATAAAAAGATAAAGTCTGTTAAATTTAAAAATTCTCAAAAGAACCTAGTCCTTATTTGGTTTTCAAAGTCAAATAGCTGCACACATCTCCCTATTGTAATATTATTATAAAAAAGTATGCTATTAAACATAGTATAAAAATATGAAGTTCTACAATTTTTATTTCACTTTAGCCAATGTCAGAGTAAGGACAGTCCCTAAGCCGGCATCCATCCTTACCATATCAAACTCCAACTAACCACTAGTGGAATCCATTTAAAAAGAAAAAAAATGTATGTAAGAAATTGGTCGATATTTGAATTGGAAACACGATCCTAAGTTACAGACGAGGAATATGCAATTAAATTCTATCATTTATACTATGAAAAAGATAAAAGACAAGACAAACAATTAAAATATTATTCTTTAATAAACACAAATCCTTTTTTTACAGACATTGACATGAAATATCATTCTGGATAATTTTATTGCCATAATATTCATTTCTGATATATTTGCTTATTGCAATTCGAGTTCGGTGAATTTGAGCAAAATATATGCAAATTTGAATTATATTAACAAGAAAATTAATTTAGCCAATTAAATTCCAATTTCTATGTATATGGAAAAAAATCCAAAGCATTATTCACTAGAAGACACATTTAAAATGTTTAACGGCTTTTTATTCTTTAAAGGCTGTTTCGAGATTGGAAAGAAAAACGTCTCTTATTCAGAAAAGCTCACTAAATTCAGACTCTCCATTTTTACTATGCAAAGGCATAACTTTTCTTTCACAGCAAAAACTAAAAACAAACACTGCTGTTGAACTATTCATTCCTTTCATTTCATTCCTCCGTAAAGTACAAAGGGGAACGCATTTGACCTAAATGATTATTTATTTGTTTACATAAAAAAAATCTCGCATCTATTAATGTGTTTTTCATAAGAGACATTATGGCTCCCTGTAGTCCAGTAGTAACCGTCTATAAGAAAAGGGCCATAAACTCGAGAAGGCGAACCCTGTATTGTTTTCCGGGGCAAGCGTTTAAGAAATTCTCCTGTCTAGAAAAATAGAAAAGAGTGGAGTATTTTTTCTTTCAGATTCAAAGTAGAAAATATTTGTGCCTACTTAGTATTTTCAAACATACGTTTAAAAGAATGTTTCTATTTTGTTAGAACAGTTATCATGACTTTTCGCTGAAATAATTGGAGTCGGTTAGAAAAAAGAAGAGAGAGAAAAAAAAACTGAATAACTTTGCAATGAATCTTGTTTTTAAATAATAAAAAAATAAAGAGTGTTTCTGCTTTCTTTGTGATTTTTGTGGTTAGGAATTTCAATGTTTGTATCAATATATAACGTTTCAACAATAAGGAATACTTTAATAAGGAGGCAGATGCTAGGCACCAATTCTAAATATTCTGATGCTAAATTATTTCGGCAAGCAATTTTGAAAATAAAATTTATTTCTTCTTTATGATTACATTTCAGAAATTTTACTCAAAGTTATTGAAAATTTAATTATCTTCCAAAAAAGAATCATAAACATGATTAGATTTCTAATTGATCATGGAGAGCTGTTTAAATTAGATTAACCCTAATCAATCTTTTTAGGGCGTCACATACTACACCTCTCATTTTATTCATGGCATATCCTTAAGCCCCCTCAAGTAACTGGTTTTTATTATTCCTTCATATTTTCACTCATACTGTACATTATCATGTTCAATATTGTACTCCAGATATTTTTCATTCTAGTTTTCATCATTTCTTATTATGTTATAAGTATTCGTATTTTGTCATATTTTTATTTCTTTCAAATTGATTACTGTGTGTGTGTGTTTTAATAAAGTCCACCTTCATCTATGCAAAACCAGAATGAGCTCTAGAAATGGGGGTGTGGTGTTAGGGTGTTAAGATCCATCAGCTATGAAGAATTAAGATAATTTTGCAGTATTGTTTCTATTTTATAAGAAATTATATTTTCTTCAGCTATGATCAGAGACATATTTTTAAAAGATATTTCGGATTTATTGTTATTTCTTACATTAGTTGAATTGAAACCAAAATCCATCTGTACATAATATTTTTTTTTCATTTTTCAGTTCCTTCGTTTAATGTAGACGCTTTAATCATTACTGAAAATATTCAGAAGTTTAAAATAGGATTTGAAATCCAATAATAATACGAAATATTATTGAAGCATAAAATAAACATCTCCTGGTAATATGAAAGATAGATATCTATTATAAGAAAGTTTTATATAAAATATTAATACACCTACTTCAATAAGGAACTCCAATAATATCTTCCATAAACTGTCTGCTTCTTTCCCGTAAAAATTCTTAAATCACTCGATATGCAGATGAGGCTTTAATTAAAATAATAAAAATATTTCATTTGCATTTTTGAAATTATATCTGAAATGGGATGTTAATTTGATGTCAGAAAACTAGTTTTGTAATGCTATATCTAATATTTTTAAATCTTAAGAATGTACATTGCGTATGCATGATTGCAAAGTGAGTAGAAACGCGCATCACTGATTAAATAAAATTTGAGTGATTGATGAGCATAAGTATATGTATTGATGAGCATACGTATATGTATTAATGAGCATACGTATATGTATTGATGAGCATAAGTATATGTATTGATGAGCATAAGTATATGTATTGATGAGCATAAGTATGAGTATAATTACATCGTTAAGGCTTTAAAATAAAGAGTTGATATTAATGGTCATTTACAATATATCGAATGATCATTTAAAATATATTTACATGAAGCTGATTCTACACAATTATATTTTTTTCTTGATCAAAAAAATCACCTAAGTAGAAGAATTTAAGAACAGATCAAACAAATACGGACGTTTTGACTAATTTTATTACTAACATAAGCAATATAATGATGACTCATAAAAATCAGATCATTATTGTTCGTAGTTATCCATGATAAATTATTTTTCTTAGTTTTTAATCTTAAAGTATTAAAATAAAAACATATTAATAATTTATACAAAAAATTACTTTTCGGTGTTTTTTAAAAAAAATTCTGATTTGATCGATATTCTAATTTAAAAGCAGGTAATAATGACGATAAGGATTTTAGACTATAAAATGATTTTTGTATATTTTGATATTTTATAGAAAAATATTTTTTACCTGAAATATATTACACGTGAAAGAATTTTAAGTCTGAATTACCCGGGTAGTTAACTAGTACCTTTTTTAATTTCCGATGCCCTTTAAATTTGATGTTAATTTACTATTTAAAAATTTCAGGAATATTGAAAAATAAATTCAAAATATGAGACAGTTTAAAAGTTTTACAGTTTTTGTTTTTTAATAATCATTTAACAATTTTAGTTTTTTATTCGATTTATCTATACATTTCTTAAACTATTCATTCATAATCCTTCTGGGGGGAATCGTTTCGACAGGGTTTCTTTTTGATATACACTCAACACTTTTCACGGCTGATTTTGCTTTCACCGTTCAATCCACAGTCACAATAAAAAATAATGATATCTCTGCACGAAATGCTCCATGAGCTGAAAGCGCTCCAAAAGTTTTATGTGCTATCCGAATATTTCAGTTTGTGCCAGCTTCTCAGGTCTTCTATAACTCCCGAATGGCCATAAGAGAATTTCAGATACTTCATGCGTTCAGAGTCCCCATTCGATATTTTCCTTCCCTTTTCGAATCTAAGCGATGAGATCTCATTTTCCTTTTAAGACTCAGAGGAATTCCTGGCATTTGATTGCTGCATTTCTGTCTGCGAAATGCAGCATTATAGGGGATCCAAAAACTATGCCGATGAATACGTGAAGATATTTGTATATGTATGCATGCAGTGCTCATGTTATCTGCTTATCTAATGCAAATAATCTAAATTAATTTATGTTAGAGATTATGTAATATAGTTTGAAGTTGTTTGTATCGTTCATTTGCATCAAAGATAAGAAAGTTAAGAAGTTAAATAAATTATCTACCGTGTATTTGCGATAATTTAATATAAATAAGGTAAAGTTAATTAGAGCTTGGATGTCTAAACATATAAACAATGGAAGAATCTATCCAAAAATAAATCCATCACTTGAAGATTAAGATAATCTAATAAATTCAAATATTTAATGCCTAGTAACATAAATTTAATTTCTTTGGAGTGTTTGAAGCATTATTAATGTCTTATAATGAAAATTGTATAAGTTTATTACGATCAAGTAACTCATATTGGTTATTTGATTATTAATTTATAGTTCTTTTAGTGCATTATATTAACTTCAACAGAAAAACTATGCAGTCATTAATAAAACTGAGCTGTAGCATTCTGTATGCGTATGCGGGCATTCACAAATGTATCTATTGCTATTATATCAATACTTTTAATTTAGATCTAACGTATTTCCTTAGAGCCACTTTCGTAAATGAAACAACTATTTACTCTTTTCAAAAAAAAAAGAACCCTATCAATTACTATTAGAAATCTTATAAGTTTTCGAAAAAATAAATTGTTTTTATTTATAAATATGTATAATATAGCATTAAAATCAAATCAAATAAAAGCTACTGAAATTGGTATCCCTGAAACTTTCTCGCATATTCTCTAATACAGGTGTTAGCTCCTCTTTTGTATGAAATTATGGACCTTGAAAGAGCCGTAAATGCTTTGCACAGCATTGGTGGACAATACTTATGAAATATTGATATTTGACATGAATTTAATATTTTTTCTTAATGTGATCTTTGGCATTATTAATCCCTGGCCGGCCGAAAAGTACCCAAAATTCGAATTCAGACGTCTTTTCTCCAACTTATATAAAAACAAGTTAGACGTAAAACTTCTATTGTAATCACAAAATCACATACCAAAATTCATATGTTAATATATACGAACATATGTTAAATTCATATGTTCGTTGCGTGTTTTATTTATTATATTTGAATGCTTGTAAAAGTTCAGACGGACAGAAAATCAACACCTGGATGGATTTATTCCAAATGTAATAGTTATCTACACTTTAAATGTTAAATCTTTGTGCGGAATTTTGTCCTAGTTTACTTTGATTTGAATTTATCGTATTAAAGTAATTTATATATAGTAAGAATGCCAGACAGACTTCCGCTGAATGCATTTCGCTCATAATTGATAGAAATCCACACATTTGGCGTAAAAATCATGTACCAAGTTTATCCTTCTAGCTCAAAGTATTTTTATATTATTTTTGTCTCAGACATAATGTCAAAATGTAATTATCTAATGTGCTTCTAAATGTGTTTTAAAGGAGGTTTGAAAAGCGGACATTTGTTAAAGTCTTGAGCTCAAATTTTTGCACAATTACAATACTTTGCCTATACCTCCCATGCGAGAAAGTAAAGAGAAATTACGTTACCCTCACGAGTTTGAATATTTCTGTAAAATATTTCCTATTACCACGCTTGTATATAGTTCCATATCTTTAAATATGACAGTTACAACTCTCAAATTGTATGCAATATTTTTGAAAAAAGTCAAACTTACCACTTATATGAAATTTAGCATATTATTGTCTTTTTAACAACTTTTATTTCTATGTATTTAAAAAAAATATCTGTAGAACTGTAAAATATCTGTAAAAATACATCTGTTTTAATCTTATTCCCAATAAAAATCATCAAATATTGTATCAAGTTAATGTAAATGTATTGATTGCTAGCAGAAAGTACAAATAATAGTTATTATTTCCCCAGTAGTTTTAATTTACTCTTGAAAATATTTGATACATGAAAACATATAATTTCAAATCTTTAACTCATATTGTTCTATATTTACCCCATTCTTCAACAAATAAATTATAAATATGTCTGAAAATAATCAAGATTCTATTATTTTTCTTCTCCTGTTTGCGAAATAAAATCCAGCACACCTTTGTACATAAAACCGAAAACAACTTCTCCTCAAACAACTCTTTTACACCTCAAACCGCGGTTGTAACTATTAAAATTCCGTCGAAAGCGAAAGGTATTTATCCAACGTCGAATCTTTCTGTTTACTTGAACTAAACAAAAGGATGTTTGATTTCACGTTCAAGCATGACATGTCAGGTAAAATAAAAGAAGCGATGTACATCGGAGGAAAGAAGTTTATCGTACTCTAACAACCACAAACCAAAACTTCAAGTTTCGTTTGACAAGTGAAAAGCAGGATAAGTAAAGCAAGAATATTAAAGAACATTGTTCTTGGCTTTGTTCATTAGTGAGAAGAAAATAGAAAAAAGAGTTACGGAATAAGACAACGGCTTAACTTTACATCCCTTTATTAGAACTGAAATGTTTGAGGAGATGGTTCGTTATTTCATCGATGAATATGCTTGTCATTTAATATATAAAGCTAAGATTATATCGATTATATTCTGTTTTAATATGTTCCAATTTTACAAAATTCTAAGTGTGCAAAGATGCAATTCATGAATAATATTTTTTTGCCTTTACTCCTAATACGGGTAAAAAATTTTAGAATCTGAACTTAAAGGAATTGTGGATACCATTATTATAAATCAGAATTTAATTATATTCAAATTTTCCAACTATAATCTTATTAGATATTTTTAAAAATTATTTTATTTAATATATTTGGTAATTTTTTAAAGTTTATATTTTCAAAGACAGGGAGATAAAATTTTAGTCTGAGTTGACATGGAAAAGGCCAAGATGGTGCCAAATGCTTCTTTCAGATAAAGCTGCAATTTACAAAATTCGTCTCTAGATAAACTTAGAGTAAATTGTAAATAGAATGTCAATCTAGAAAATCAATTGGTTCAAAATTTCAATTCAATTTAGTGCTCAATTAATATAAAACTTTCTTTTAAGAATCAAGAGTCCTGTTTTATCTAATACTAGTCAAAGTTAGAAAACAATAATTAATTTTCCTTTTTTAGTTAAAATCGAAAAAAAATGTGTAAGTTTGCAAAAATTAATCACATTTAATGTATCTTGTTAACACATTTGATAATAGATAACCTCTAGATAACCTTGGTGTAAAATGTAAATGGTATGTCAGTCTAGAAAACAGGAATTTAATCTAAGTTTCGCAATCAAAAATTATAAAGAATTTTTCTAAGTATCTTAAATCCTGTGAGATAACACTAGATATATTATTTATCTAACACTAGTAAAAGCTAGAGCACAACAATTAATTGTGCCTCTTTTTAGATAAAATATTTAAAAAATTGAATAAATTTGCAATTAATATAAAACTTTTTTCTAATAATCTCAAGCTATGTAAAATAAGTTTTAATACATTATTTATCTAATATTAGTTAAACAAAAAGTTAACATTACAAGTTAAAAAGTAACAAGTACAAGTTACAAGTAATATTACAATGTTAAAAAAATAATAATCAATTTTGCTTTTTAATATGAAATCATAAAAATGAATAAAATTGCAAAAGTTAATCACTTTTAATGCATCTTGTTAATATATTTGATAATGGGTAACCTTGGTATAAATTGTAAATGGGATGTCAGTATAGAAAAATCATTTTTTTGAAGCTAAGTTTCGTACTCAATGTAAAGATTTCATCTAAAATGTCCTGTCAGATCTCTTGGGGTAAATTATTTATCTAATGCTAGTAAATGTTAAAAATCAATAATTAATTTTGTTAAATATCAAATATTATTTTAGATAAAATATTAAAAATAGTTTATATTAGATAAATATTAAACCATTTTAGATAAAAATATTTTTAAAAAATGAAAAGATTATCATAAAATAAATCACTTAAAATGTATCTTGATGCCAAATTTGATAATTATGCAAGGAATTTGTTTTGTCCTTCTATATTTGAAAGGTTACATTTTAAAAATTCAATACTTGTTCCAAGCATATACTTTTTTTAATAATTTTTCACTTTCTTAAAATTTCTAGGATAAATTTTAGACTATTGAAGAATTATCTACTTGGAACTTTGTAGTCGTACACACATTATTTCAACATTTGTTTTGTAAATATACTCTCAGTCATGTAATCCATATGATTTTATCTTATCTAAATTTCCATACCTGATTCAGTTTATTTTACGATAAATTACATCTATAAAAAATTAGCTCAGGGGCTATTGGTAAAAATAAGTAACCATGAAATTAATGTTGTGTTTTTCAAAAGTTTGCTTTAGAAAATGACATGCTTTATCTTCTTTTATGGAAATAATGTATTCTGCTTTATCATAATTCCAAAATTAGAACCCATATCATTTATTCAAGAATCCGTATGACAAATCCATTTTATTTTGTTATGATGTGATGATATCTTCAAAATTTAATCACATCTACATTCTTGCATATGTCATATAGAATGAGTTGATCATATTAATTTATTATTTAACGCATTCAGTGTATTCGCAAAGTATCAATTCTCATTTCATGCAATTTTTTTAAGAATGCAATGTGAGTTTCTAAAACCTCTTTCTTTGATTTTTCTCAGGTAACGCTTTTTGGTCCAGATGCCGGAGCTGCAAGCATCATGGCTCTAATGTCTTCACCCAAGGCTCAAGGACTCTTTCACTCGGCGTGGCTGATTGGGCCCACTATGGTCTTCAACAGAAGTTTCGAAGAAGTCACAACACATAATAAGGGACTGTTCTTGCAACGCTCGGGATGTAAAGACGCCCAGTGCTTGAGAAAAGGAGTTGCGCAGGATATCATAGCTGCACACTTGGGGAAGGATGACGCATCTTTTAGAATTAGGGACCAGAATGATCTACCCATACAAGGGATATTTCCGGAGCAACTCATTGTTATGGACGGTAAGATAAAATTTTATCACCAATTAAACTTCATTTGGTTCCACACGTTTCATCAAAAATGCATTCCTCTAATCCTCATGGGCATCTGAGTTAAACTTGTCTTTTAAGGTGGGAGCAGATGTTGTCAGAGGGCATTTTTTCTTCTGAATATAATGTGCTGGATATTACATTAATCTAATTTTTACTCTAACATTTTATTCTTAAGTACACTGCAGATGCTGCTAGTAAGAATATTTTCTTCGTCGAAGTGAAGTGTAATTCAGTTGCTGTTCATACTTCTTTCTGGAAAAGAGAGTTTTCATTTTCTTATGATTGGTAAAAGTGATGAATTCTATCATAATTTTTGTCTTTTCTTTTATTGCTGTACTAGTTAATCAGGGATATAGATGGAATGAGAGATATAGACGAGGGATATAGTTAATGAGGGATATAGATGGAATACTGACAAAATTCTATCAATAGCTTTGCGCCTTTTCTCCTTATTTACAGTACTAGTTAAAGATTGGAGATTGCACTCCTATTTATGAACTAATCTACATCATCGTAATCTCAAAGAAAATTGTCCAAATCTCTTTTTCTTTTCAAAAACTTTATATTGAGAAATTGGATCATTGTTTAAGTGAAATAAAAGTAGTATTAGTAGAGCGGTAAAAGAAAATATCTGAACTTTTTCTCAGCTTACTTTTTAAAAAAATGATGAAGCGCTCTTCTATTTTCTTCTATTTCAGGAAATAAGAGAATATATACAGTGGTGGCCAAAAGTGTGAACATTTTTTGAAAGTTTCATGTTTTTCAACTTTGCGTGCTTGTAGAATATATTAATTTACACTTAAATACAAATGTTTATATATCAAATTGAAGGTAATTTAATGTAGAATTTAATAACAAAAACAGTATTACAATATCTGTATTACAAAAACGGTTACGCTCATTTTAGTAACATCTATCTTAGATTTGCATTTTTTTAAAATGATACTTACACAATCAATACTTAGTAGGATAACCCTTATTTTTTAAGACAGCTTCACAGCGTCTTTTCATCGAGTGAACGAGTGTTTGGAGTTCATCTTTCGTAATCATCTATATTTGATGCCAAGAATCAAATATAGATTCAATAAGTTGTCTTTTATTGGATGGACGTTTTTTTCGTACAAGAATTTTCAAACGTCACCACAAATTTTCAATTGTATTGAGATCAGGACTGTTTCCTGGCCATGGTACACATCTATGCCTTTATTTTGAAACCAATCTTTGCATACTTTAGCTGTGTGGAATGGAGCTGAAACCTGCTGAAAAATAAATGGGGCTTTGTTGGGGAAGAAATCCCTGATGGAAGGTATCAATTTTGGTTCCAGGACAATTTCGATGTATTTTTTGCTTTCAGGATGCCATCAATCACTTGAATTCGGCCCACACCATCTGCAGACATACATGCCCAAAATCCTGGAATTTGTTGTTTTTATAGTTGCTTCAATGCAATCAGGATGAAGCACTTTACCTACTCTACGTCTCACGTATTTTCTTCCATCACTACCAAAGAGCGATATTTTAGTCTCATCGCTCCAGATTACTTGTTCCCATTGATTTTCTGACCATTTAAGGTGTTCTTTTGCCCACTTAACTCTTTTTCGAGTTGCTTTTGATTTAAATATGGTTTTTTCCTTGGAATTCTAGCTTGTAGTCGAAATCCTGATAACCTTCTTCATTTTGTTCTTGAACTTACTGCAATACTCGCTGCATTCATTTCACATCTAATGGCATCTGAGGATATTTTTCTATCTTGAAGGCATAGCCGTTTAAATTTTCTATAGGCAGTAGCAGTTGTGCATTTTTTTCCTGCCTGATTTGGCCTTATTTTCCACTGATTTCGTTTTTTCATAACGTAAACAGAACTTTCGTACACCAGAACAAGTCAGTGAACCACCAACTTGTCTTGCAATTTCAGCATAAGAGAGTCCATTGTCTCTCAATATGACAATTCGGCTTCTTTTTGTAGATGTCCAATCAGTTCTTCTTGTTGGTGTTGTTTGCTAAAAATTAGTTTAATTAAAAAAAAGGACTTAAAATATTCAAAAACAGCAATACTCTATTTAATTGTACTAGTATGCATCATTCCGCAAAATATTTCCACAACAATAACTCTTTTAATATCCAAAAAACCTAAATTATAGTTACAGACATTTGATGGGTCCTCAGAACGGTGTTTGTGATTGGCTAGACGCTTTTATTACAAAACACGTCGTTATTCAAAACGATTTGTGTTTTGATTCATGTCTTTTGTTCTACTAAAATGAGCGTAACTTTTTTTGGAATACAGATATTGTAATACTGCTTTTGTTATTAAATTTTACATTGAATTACC
>JAPMOR010016963.1:26880-52286 GCA_026543865.1 Argiope aurantia
TATTTCTCTATTTTTATTTCATCAAGAATTTTGTATTTCTCTATTTTTTTTTTCAATTCTGAAATATTAAGTATGTCTCATAGTAATAAAAGTTCTAAGAGAATAACTTAACTTCGCTCAGCATCTGCATTTTCAAGATCTAAATTAGATAAACATTAATTACTAAATCTTCCTTCGATCTTTCCCTCTCCTGCTGACTGGCAAGCACTATTAGGGAGCGTTAATATGATTTACTCTATTTTCCCAACAGCAGTGACATCGAGCTTGACTTCTGTCGCTAAGAATGCTGGACATATAAATTAAAGTTCAGCTACCATCCTTCATCAATTTAAAGTCTTCGTGCTTGAAAATGTCAATAAACATGAGTAATGTCTTGGCTTCCTTAGAAATTTCCTGCAACGATACTGCAGCAGATGAATGATTGGTATATTTCTCTTAACTATAATCCCGAGTAAGGAAATAATTAAGTAACTGGGGCAAGAATTCATCGCCCTCGCTTCCCCAATTAGATCGTTCCCTCTGCATGAATCTTCCAAGAGGGAGGAACCGAGAAGACAGTGATTCTGGTGAATAAATTATGGTTGGAATAAATCACTGATTTCAGCAAAGGGTTAGGCTATTTTTCTGCATTATATGTTGGCGAGTTTCACGAAATCTTTGCAATTATTTAAAAAAATAAAATGTGTTTTTTGGCAATTGTGTAATTTTGAATATATGTAGATAGTGAAAGAAATTAAATGCCTTTAAATATTATAGCCAGTTTTACTCTAAAATTTTGACCTTATTGTTTATTTAGAAATCTTCAACGTATTTTTAAAATTTTTGTCAGTTTTTAAATAAAAACAATTTTTATTTTCTTAAATAATTGTCATTTTTTATGGTTTAATTCGAAAACTGCACGGCCCACGTTAAGGGAAAAAAAAATCTAAAAAACGGGTGAATAGTCTTATATGAGTATGATTTTATTTTTATTGATAAATAACACCTTTCCTTATTAACTTGTTATCATAATTACACAATTGAAATGTATTGTAATCATCGATCCAATACTTATTGGCAGATCTGGACCTTCTTTATACAGGTTTGTTCTGTTGTAACTGGATCCCGACTGTAACTTGTTGGCAATTTGTACCTCTATGTCAAAGGAAACTCTTTTTGGAATAGTATTTTATCTTATTGTCTATATACCTAAAATAACCCAATATCAAGATTTCAAAGTGTGTCCAATTTCTCTTGCATCTAACATTTTCTGAAAAATTTTCTTCAAGTTATGAGAAACAATACCAAATGCTTTAACATGACATTTTTATTTTCTTATCTTTATTTCTTATCATTCTCTAATTGTTAATAAATAAGTGAGAAGATGTAACTATAGGTAATTTGTTGCTCAACAATTTTCTTTTAATACACATTTTAAAAAATACAGCATTAGACAATTTTTCTCTTTGTTTTCTGGGCAAGCAACAGTATTTGAAAGGGTGTAATCCAATTAATCAATTAAACCCAATCAAGTGTGAACTCCTTTGAAAAATTGCGCTCAATTAGCTCCTATAATTCTTGAAGGGATACGGACGAAAATAGTTGTATGAAAAGTTAATGATTTCTATGACGAATTTAATTATTGTGGATCTCGATGCCTGTAATATTAAGTTTCCACCTCCGCTTCATGTTTTGGTCGACCACAAAATGGCTTTCTTCTCATTCTGTAAATTTATTGCCTTTACTGCTTCAATTTTTAATTAGCTTTGTTGTTTATTTTTTCCTGTTGTTTTTATCCTTATTTTTATATGTACATATTTTTATCTATGTATGTAGTTGTTTCTACTTACTTCTGTAAGCCTTGTGCTGTACTTTGTGGTGCACAAGGATTGACTTATTATTAAAAAAAAAAAGAATTTAATTATTGCCACAACTACGCGTTTAAACAAAATTTTTAACGAAACATGATTTATTGTTATCAATTTATTTTTTTCTTCTTAAAACCACTAAATAAGAATAACTAGCTAGATTCGATCAAATCAGAAGGATGGCTAGCTGTTAAGATTGGTTAAATTCCCTACATTTATTATCTCAGTACATATTACATCGTTTTAAGTTCCAAAATGAAGGAATTCAGCAAACCTGACGGTCAACTCCTTTGAGAATTATGATACGTTCAAAATAATTCAACTGCATTAAATAAAAATTACATATTTATATTCAAGCCTTATGCAAAAAAAGCTATAAATTGGCATTTTTACCAATTGCCTTTCGTTATATTACAATATATAATTTCCTATTGTCACTTGGGCAATGTTCCCGCTGAAATCTGTTTCATACCAGGTCGTCTGAAATACGTTCGCCACCATTAATAAGCTTTCGATAGACGAATGTATGCTCAGTGTGTTGTTATCTAAATATTTCGAAATTAGCTCTTCTTTCAGATATATCATAGAATTTTCCTTAACGCCTTCTTAGTATGAAACAGTGAACTAATTGAAGGTTTCAGAAGGTAATGTTGGATAATAAGCTCCTGACTGGATGTTGTCAACGACGCTAAGAATAGTCCCCAAAGATTTGCCATGTAAACTAGCAGAACTTTAAAATTAATTCTTTATCGTACTAAATTGTTTTATATCTACCGTTGTTTAAAAGCAAGTTTGGTTTGGTTATATTAACGTCCCGTTTTGAAGCAACACTAGGGCTATTTTGGGACGGACCTCGTAATTTTGAACCACGGTCAGATGACGAGGACGACACCTGAGCTGGCACCCCCCTCTCCACACCACATCACACCAGCGGGAGGACGTTTGGTCATGACGGATTTAACGTGCAACTGACCCCCTTACACGACGGTTCTTTGGTGGAATCGGGTCACGAACCTGAAACCATCCGGTTCCGAAGCCGAGACCTTACCACCAGGCCACCGCGGCCCCTAAAAGCAAGTCATAGCCATTCATGATCAAAGTAGGGTTTTGGGATCACCTTGTAATTTCTTTGTATATAGTATACTTGAAAGAAAAAATAAAGATTCGAATGGATAAATAAAAAATACAATAAAAACAAAGAGTTATACTTGGACGTTTTCAAATCTAAATAGTTCGAGATTATTAGTAATGCATTGCTGTTTAATGATTCACATTCAATTATAATGTAAAAGATATACTCAGTAAAGAAAATAAAAAAATAAAACTTTAAATAAAATTTTATCAATATTTTCTCCTTAATTTATTCTTGTAATATAAATTTGAATGCATTTATCGTTGTTGATCCCAGTTTAGTTCTGTGCAGAACTCTTTCATAAAGAAACCATGTTATCAAAACTGGAATAAATTTCCAATTACATTAAGTCCCATGTGGAAATATTTAATGCTCTAATTTATGTACCTATATACTGGATCTTAAAATTCAGATAGTCCACAAATCTAAAAACAATTATACAAGCATTCCTTTAAATAAAATAGTATCTCCTGAGAAATCATGATTTGCTAATCATGTTATGATAACAAGTTTATTATTCGTATTACTTGAATTATTTATTCAATTCATTCAGTCTTTTGAGAAAATCAAATTATTAAACTTAACATCTAGATCAGCCTTAGAAAATGCTTAATTTCATTTTTGAGAATTATTTAAATTATACCTATATTAAAGTTAATTTAAGATCAAAGACATCGACGTGTGATGTGATTTTAGAAGCTTTATAAGTATGACCACATCAAACAGAATAAATGAATTCATTTTATGTATTAAACCACTCGTAATTCTAAAGAATTTCCTCGGATTTTTCTCTTATGAATATTTTCTTCTTTGTCTGTTTGGGATTTGGTTTCTATTCAGGAGCCGTTTCCTTTCCTTCAAGCCCACTATTAAACTAAAATATGCAAAATATGGAAACGGATCATCTTAAACTAAGGATACGTGCAAAACACGCTAAATGTGAATTTTTCTGTAAAGTAAAAAGAGAGCAAATTGCACAACTTGAAATTCTTTTGAATCTAATAAACCCCTTCATACATATTTATTTAACCCATAAAAGTTTGTGTTTTAATGGCGGAAATTTATATTCTGAACTCGATAGTTACGTTTTCATTTTCAAAAACAAAAGAACACTTTTTTTCTGAATTGGAAAATATGAAAAAAAAATGGTTCATGCATTTATCGCATCTTCGCCAGATGTGAATTTTTTTCCATAATTCCTCGAGCTGAAATCGATATTTTGCTTCAAACCCTATTATAAAAACAATTCACTGAAGTATAAAAATGTCATTCTCTTATTTTCTATTTATTTATCATTTGTATTTTTTTTTTCAAAATTTCATAACTTCCGATAAAGTTGAGACTGAAAAATGTTTTTTTTCTGAAGTTATTTAATAGTTTGAAAAAACATTTCATTTTTCTTTTCTTTAAAGGGCTATCGTCTGTGTTTCAGAACCAGGTGCGCTCTACCAAGTGTAAAGGATAAAAATTAGTCTCACGTAAATGATTTTAAATTTTTCTTTTTTAAATTTTTATATGGAATAATTATTTATTTAATTCCGAATTAAACATTCCAGCCTTGGTAGAAAACGCAGCAAACGATTACAAATAAATGTAAAAGCCCCTAGTTTTTTAAAAAAAAAAACCTTTCACATAAATACAAAAGATGGTAATAAGTCCAAAAGAAAATAGTAAATAGTAATTGGAAAAAGACAAACTAAAAACAACCTTTTGAAATTTAATATTTTAGTCAAGACAGTGTGATTTTTAATGTTTTTTTACACATTTTATCATACATATTGTTCATGCTTATAAAAAATTGAGGAGTTCGATTTCATACTTTTATGTTTATTTCAATAAATTACGTTCTTTTACGTTTATTTCAATATATTTTTTTGAAATTTATAACTTACTTATTCCTCTATTATTAGTTTATGTTCTTCTGTTACAATGGATTGATTTCCTATTTTGTTACGGAATGATATGACTATTATTTTGATAACTCATTGAAAATACTGTACCTTGTGAAAATCTGTAATATCACACTACTATTCTATTGGATTTCCTAACATTCCTGATAAAAGAAAAAATAATTAATAATAAGATAAAGAAAGAAACCATATTTTGTCATTCTATCACTACTGAAAATCATCCCTTTATACAAAATGATATTAAACACTGGATGAATGAAATTTGATGAAAAATTTAACATTAATCTGCAATTTTTTTTTGTCGAGCTCCAAAGGTAATACTTCTTGTAGAAGTAAATTTATCCGGATGTCCAAGTACAAATGAAGACAATAACTACAAAATTTGTATAGCTATATAGATAAAATTCTGTACACGTATTTAGCATTTAAAGTGTAAATTTGTAGGACATTTAGAACCTAATTTGTCAGGAAACTGGCCGTCTTTCGATCTCTTCACTCACATAGATGAAAAACACAATAATTCAAAAACAAGATAATTTAAATACGTGAAATTTAGCTTGCTATCTTTTGAATACAAATGCAGTTTTATGTCAAATGTTGGTTTCAATCGATTATAAAAAAAAGCATTCAGAACATATATTCGATTTTGTCGCAATTGTGTATTGGCCACATGCTAGCAGTTAATTACCAAAAGGTTGCCAAAAATCGCCTAGGTTCGAATAAAACGCTAGATTCAAAGCAAAAGATCAGTATTTTCTGCCAACATTGTGCAGCTAATATACAAATACGGTTATCGTTACTACCCTACGAAGAAGACAGCTTTCTTTAGTGGGATACTGAAAATAAAAAGCTGAGCACGACCTTGCTTAAAATCCACAATTTTAGATGACAGAAAAAGTGGACAACATATTTCATAAACAGTGTGCGAGTTAATTTTGGAAACGGTTTCTGTTGACTTAAAGAAGCTATTGGAATTTTGTGAAAAGGAAATGAATAATTTATACAATAAAACTTTATCCATTAAAATAAATAGAGTATAATGTTTAACTCATTTATTAGATTCTTATATTGCATTATGCTTCAATATTAAGTATCTTAGAATATAGTTCTAAAAAATTAATGATTCCTAACCATTGCAAATGATGAATACTAATAGAAAAGAATAAAACACAAATCTATTAATTTATCAATAGCCCTAAGTGTTGAAAAAGCTTAAATTATAAAGATGATATTAACTCACTAATATATTCCACATTTAGAAATGATCATTATAATAACACCGTTTTCTTCTAATGTTTTGACGCATATCCATTAGTTTCATTATTTGAAAGAATTAAATTTGATTTCAAAAGCTTTTAAAACTATTACATTTCATTATTCTTTTAGATAATAAGAATTCATTTAATTTCTCTGAAGTTAATGCATCTTTTAGTACCATTACTTTGAATATAATAATCGCGCAAAAAGTGTATAAATTAATTGACACTATGTACATAATTTTAAATCGTCTGCTAGTTAATGTATAATCAAATATTACAAAATAGCAATTCATTATAAGGTTTAAAGATAGAATCCACTTAAATAGTCTGTTTTTATCCCATTAAAATTGAAGGAGATTTTACGAATTTGCATGAAGTTGAGATTTATTTGATTCGATATGATCTTAATGATCATTAAAATATCTGATTATTATTCCCCTTTCATTCTTGCCTGCAAAAATGTTTTTTTTTTTGTTCTGTTTTATCGTTATTTTGAAAGATTTCTTGTTTTGATGAGTTGTTGCCTATCAATTCCTTAAAGTTTCTAATCTTATGCTGGTTGATCTAGTCTTTGGCATCTGCAGATTATCGATTTGCACACCGATTCCACAAAATATCCCCACATCGGGAAATTAAATTTATTTTCCTGATTTTAATAATCTAATGTCGCTGTGATGTCAATGTCTAAAATGTACGTTGTTGGTTCAGAGGGTTTTTGGTACTAGAAAATGGTTTAATTATGTCATGAGGTAGTCAGATGGCGGATAGCGTCGGATCTACCCACACTTTCATACATAATCTTTAATTGTGGTATCTCTCTTTCCATGCATTAAATTGTAAACCTTTGGCAAAGTCGTAAATGCCGCCAGTACTTAGATTTTTATTTCCGAATGCTCAAGTATGAGACATAGTAAAGAATGCCGGTAAATATGGATCAATTGCATGGCATTAGCGAACAATAGGGAGAAAATATACATCCTTTGGAAAATTCTAGTGTCTTCACTGAATCTGGAGTACGATTTTTGGTCATTAAGCACATCCTTGCTGTTAATACACAAATACCAGGAAGTCAAATTTGCACCTAAAATGATTTTATTCAAATGATTGAAACAAATGTTTGTCAATGAAACAAATGTGTTTTTTTTAAATTTTTTTACAATATGCTAAAAAATTTAAAAAATAAATTTATTTAAGTTTCCGTTCGTATTTAAAACTTTCTGTGATGAATATTTTGCTACTGTAAGAGAAATTTAATTGGTCGATTTTAATTCAACTAATATTTTGTAAACTTTCCGAGATCTTTTAATTAACGTTTCGAACTTTTTTTAGCGATTTTTCAACAACAATGGTATAGCAAGTATTAATATCAAAATAAGATTTTGTCCAATTTTATCGTCATATTTTTCTATATATTATAAAAGAATGTCCTACAATTACATTGAGTTATGCCCTGATCAAAGATATCAGATAAAATATTATAACTTCGCTAAAAAGTCTATTTTTATTTACTAAGTAAATAAAAAGAATATTATGACTTAAACTCCAGGACAAAGTTAATTAACCTACAACATTGAATTGAAATCGCACCTTGAAGTCTTGTTAGATGTCGTTGCGAATGCATGCATTGAAAAGAAGAATGAAAGGAAAATGTTTAACGATTTTCTTCCTTTATCAATTTGTCTTGTAAAACTCATATTCAATTGAAACTATTGTTTGCTATAAGAAATTTATAATTAGGAGATAAAATTTTAATACTTTTCTTGAATAATTTCTTGAAAAACGAATGATCTAACAAATTTGAAAGTTATTGTAATAGTAAAGACGACTTTAAACTTAAATAATTAACTTTATATTTTACTATGCTAGAAATAATCTTTTAAAGTTATCACCTACAAAAAAAAATTAACTGTTCGGTACTTAAAATTCATGTTTGTAGTTTATCCTAATAGCTGGTCATTTGCAACTGTTACTATATAATTTAGAGAAAATTTAAAGCTCTACAGCTGAATGTAATAGAGCTTATCAATCTCTTTTATTATCTCTATTGTAATATACCAATTCCAAAATTTTCTTCATTTTAATCTTGTTAAATAAGTAGCATATAGCTAGCCATTTTATTTAAAGTAGTTATCTTTCTTTAAATTTGAAATCCACAGTAATAATTATCTCCTTTCTTAAAAAACTTATATTTCACGAAAGAAATAGTTGATAGACGGAAGTTTTTGTACAATATATGCGAGACAAAGGAAATCTTTTCTTTGAAATAAATCTAGGTTAAATAGTTTGGTTTAAGGAAATTCGAAAAATTGGTGAGATTGTGATAAATTCTGCAATAGTATTGTCTAATTATTTTTTTAAACGAGGTCTATAGCACTGATAAAAACGTAAAATAGCCTTCATTTATATAACATTTTAGCGGGCACTCTAAACTAATAAAATCACCGCGTTTAGCAGTTTCAAGATTTAGCGAGAAGTCTAGATAGTTTCCCAGCAAAATTTAATACATTGGTTCCCATTTTAATGGCATAATACAATAGAAACATCATTGAAGAAAAGTGAGCTATTGTAATAATAAACAATAAAAATAAAACAATATATGTCGAGTGATTTCCTTGATGTTATTACTCCATGGCTCTATTATTATTTGGATTATTTTTTCAAAGTTGTTTGTTCTTTACATTTTAAACAAGGTTCAGTGCCCAAGTATTAATCACTGCGATCTGGATAAAGGAAATTTATAAAACTAATGATGACTACTTACAATAGAAACCAAATATTCCTCCCATTGCTTATGAATAATTTATATCGAAGAATGATTACTTCAACTGATAAATTTCACCAAACAAAAATGTTGAGACATGAAATGTCAAAATCAGCTTTATGTTGTTTTTGATTGATGGATAAGACAGTTTCTTGTTGCATTAATTGAACGAAAAATAAAATATTCGTCATACAAAAAGCAATGCCACTTCAAAATATTTTCTATTTTGAAGAAGGACCAAGTATGTTTATTTTGCATGCGAGAACATGCAGGGTTTGCATGTCAGATTTTTTTTTTTTTGCATTTGATTTTGAATTTTTTTTATAATTTTTCTTTGAAGTATTTTGATTAAAAAATTATTTACCATATTTCCTAATATTACAAACTGCAAATACTATTGAACAGCGTAAGAATGATTTTTTCGCTTATATTTTTGAATAATTTAATAAAGAATTTCGAGTAGTATATTATATTCCATTTCATATAAAAATTTTACTTCTTACACAGTTTCACTAAATTTTACTAAATTTAGTTTTACTTGTTTCCAAAGTTATTATATTCTACAAATGCAAATATGAGCACTAAAAATGTTGGTTTTTTTTAAATAAATCTGTACAAAAACATTTTCTTATTAAGATATTTAATTTTTTAAACTGATTTTAAATAAAGTGCTATTTTGAATGTAACATTATTAAATGAACAATTAATATTCCTTTAATAGTTACAAATAGTTTCGTCTAATATTTTCTTGGAAAATTTATTTTTATGGTAGTGTGATAATAAAGCCATCAAATGACAATGGTCAAATATTACAAACTTATATCTCCAACAATAATGGCACTTTAATCCTTTTCCGAAAGTCTGATGTTACAAACTATCTCCATGCAATGTATGCAACAACTTTTATTTCTCAATGTTTACGGAACTAAAACTGATAGAGCTGGAATAACTTCCTGGTAATCCCTGGTGTCCAATCCGTTTGCCACTTATCTACGCGAGGATTCATGTTTGTAGAAGACTAAAACCTATCTTAAGTTTCACGCGTGGGGTGAAAGTACAAAATAATCTCTGGTGTTTCGCGCCCATCTGCACTGTCAGCGTAAAGTTTGAGCCCAGGGGATTTGAAAAAGGTCGGCAGGGTTTAAGGACAAAGGATATATGAGATTGCGTTGGCTTGCTTAAGATAGCCCACGCAGGACGAGGGGGAATCCTGGGAAATGTGGTGCAGGTCGAAAAGAGTTTTTGTTAGTACTTTACCAGAAAAGCATTTGTTTCATCGTATCTCTATATACTTTGAAAATTGGGAAAACAAACACATTGTTTGCATGGACAAAAGATATGTGATTCATTCTGCGTAGATCACTTATTTTTTCGGATAAGTGTTTCAGGAATTGTTTACTTTTGGAGAGCTCAATGTTTGAGTGAGCTTAAAAGAAAACTTAGATTTTTTTTTTTTTAAATCGGAAAAAGATGAAACATTTTCTTCTTATTCTCAGAGAATCTTTTGTGTTTTTTGACGAGAAAGTCAGTACCAATTATATTGCCAAAATTCATTTTTAACAAACTTTATTTCTAGCGTGTAGTCAATCCATAATCAGCAAGTATTCAAGATGAAAGATTTTATTATAAAATCTGCCTACATTTCTTCATACTCAATCTGAATTTACTTGAAATTTTCTTTTCTTTTATTTTGAATTTATAAATGATATTCACACTACTGGATTATTGGATGTTGTTCAAAGGGCTGGAAGAAATTTACTATTTTAGCTCCTCTTGTAACAAATACTGATATTTCTTGATATATCATGAGTTTAATTTTCATTTATTGTGATTCTAAATTAAAAGTAAATTTTCTTAACATACTAATTGATCTGAACTTCCTCAAATAAAAAGAAATTTAAGTCTATTTTACTCTGTTTTCCCTATCATCTTCTGGAACAGAAAACAATTCATTCCAAAATTACAAGGTTAAAATAATTTAATGTATTAAAATGTGACAGAGACCTTAGAAAAATTTTAATAAAAAAGATTAAACACATCTCTCAAGAATAGTTAAGTATTTCTCATGCAAACATTCCATAACTATTTATGTCCTCCTTCTTTTTAAAACTTTTTTAAGTTATAAATCGGTAATCTCTCAAAAATGCAATAGCAAACTAAGCATTCAAATTTTTATTAAATTCCACCCCCTTTTCATTTTTACAAAGTGGAATTAATATTAATTGTATTTATCTATTCATACATCTTAGGTCATGATTTCTCGTCATAATATCGAAAATCATTTTTCTTCAAAATTTGATATTAAAAGAATCGATTTTTCTGATATATCAATTTTTTTCTATAAAACGAAAATGGGCATAACCTTTGTCATTATTGCTACAGGGACTGCGGAAATCTTCATTCTGTAATCTATCCTTTTAGAATTTTGTAGATGATTTGATATATTTTTTCGTTCTTCCTATATAATTTAATTTCTCGACAAATTTAGAGCTGTAGAAATAATTAATTTCTTTCTAATTTATTAAAAAGGCCGATTGAACTTCATAGTGATAGTAACAGATGTAACCTATATTACACAATATGATATTAATACTGTTACGAAATTTACGGGGTTCGTTTGGATAGTGGAAGTTCAATGATGTGGAGAATGTTCAAACAGCAGGCGGCAGTAGAAAATAAAACAGCGACGTTTATTTACACGAAAACACACAGTACAGCACAAAAACGACAACTATATACAGGACAGAGAAGACAATTATCTTCAGCCGCGAGACGTGTAAACAACAGCACACAACAAGACTCTACTGCAGACAGTAGCGCACAGCTCAGTTAAGCACTAGCTTGACTCCGTCGAAGCTCTGCTATTCCTTGGAAGACCACTTCTTCACCGTCGATTTCGACTACTCTGCTCTGTCGCTTCCGACTACTCCGCTCCGTCGTTTCCGACTACTCTTCTTTGACGACGACCCTAGCAGCACAGATTGGCTCCTTTTATAAGTCTCAGGAGGCGGGGCTAGAAGCCTCTCAACCAATCAGGAACGTTCGAGGCGTATCTCGGTTCCTACTGGACGGATCGGGAAAATTCTCGATGTTTCGGGTATAATCTATTTTGGCGCCAAATTCGTCAAATTCGTCACCAAGTCGACAAATGGTCGCCAAGTTTGTCGCCAAGCTCTGAGATCTCCGACGCGACACCCGGACTCCGTCTAATACCCATGACTTTAAAACAGTCTTTTTGTTGATGGAACACATTATCCTGGGAAGCCGAATTGCAGGTTTGTAACAATACAAATTCACTTTGTACTCAGCTTATTAAAAGAAACATTTTTCTTCAAAATAGTGTCTACTTAGTAATATATGCATTTATTTCTTAAAGATTTTGATTTAGCTTTGAAATTTATTATTATTAAGAAAAAAAGAAAGTTCAAATCAAATTCGAAAAGACTAGAAAAATTGGAATTAGTGAACAATCCTATTTGCATGCATTATAAAATGAGTTATATCTTAATATATTTTGCACGATTTTGAAAACTTATTCGAAGATTTCTGTTTCATATAATTCACTAAAAACACATCTCTTAGAATTTTGAATCTTTTCACTTAGAATATAAAAATATAATTACATAAAAACCTCATAAAGAAAAAATTTCCATGCAGTCTTTTAATTTTAGAATATTTTATTTCTAAACTTGAAGCGACGAAACACAGTTAATTTTTTTCCTCACATGTCTGGATTTTTTTTTCTATTTTCTAATGAATTACCATAGGCAATTTTATTTGATTAACTTATCCCATTAGAATTTGAATATTAGCCAAATTCCTAAATGATTCGCTGAGGCGTAATCTCCATGACATCTCAAAATGTGCCAATACTTTAACCTAATTATTTTTTTCTAGCTGCTTTTTCTCAGACGCACATTTCCGATTGGCAATCAATATTACAAATTATGAAGGTACATTAGTTTATTAAAATATGTAAATTCATTTTTAATGATTGAGTGATAATGAATAATAATTTTAAAGAATGATAAAAAGGAATCGTTTTTAGAATGCGGTATACATTGATAGATTTCTGGAAGACAGTAAATAATTCCACCTATATGTAAAATATTCGGCAAGAGATAAAGTTTTGACTTCGCAGTTTTAGGTTTATAGGATAGCTGTTAAGTTAAGTACTACTATGAGTTTCTTTTGATCAACTTGCTAAATGTGACAAAAATTATTGTAAAGGGTGATATGTTCATTTAAATGCGAATAATTTAGAACATTAATGAATTAATAGCTTAACTGATATCTTGTATTCATAATGAAATGAAGAAGATTAAATTGTTGCCATTTTTTTTCCGTAGAGGATAATTCAACAGTAATTGTCAAACGACATACCGCGGAACTCTGTTACAAAAACTTTTCGAACCGTAACTTTGTTTTTGAGAAATCAACAGAAATGGAAGAGGGAAGAGATATGGCTTCAAAAGTATGAAATCGCTCTTACAGCCTGAGCTTCCCTCAGTTTTGAAAGAGTTTTCATTCATCTCATAATATCTCACTTGCGTGTAGCTTCTTCACAATTAGATATTTAAATGCCTTCATTGTTTTACTGCAGGGTCTACATGAAATGAAATAAATCGAATGAATATTGAGATATATAATGAACATTATAAAGAAAATTTCCATCTGCGTCATCGTGACAATGACCATCACATGAATGACATTATTCCTTGTAATGAATTGATTCCTATTTACGCAGATTACTTTCAAATAAAAATAAATATATATTATTGAAAAATACTTGAAAAAAAGTGCTCATTTAGAAATAGGCAATTTTCTATAGAAAATTATGTGTCAGTAATCAGAAAGAGTAGATTACTTCATCTTTGCTTTTATGTATTTATATTATCTTTATATTACATCATTTTTATATCAATTAAAACAATTAAAATACCATATTCGTATGTCAGAAAAAAATGCTGCCTCATATTAATGTTGAATGCGAGTAGGCCGAAAACTTATTATTTTAATTTGAATAGGTGGCGTTTCGTAAATGTCTATCACCATATTATCAAAAATTGGCACCATGTGAAAACTCATGAATATGGTAGAATAATCAAAATATTATAATTTGAAATGAAAGAAGACTCTTCAGCATCTTAAACCTAACAAGTAGTTAATCATTTCATTTGGTTCTCCAAATTATTGAACCTGTACAATTTTTAAAATGAATTCATTAATAATTCATGTTTCTTTTTTTCTAAGAATCAACCTTACACTCAGAGCATATCATTTAACCATAAAAATGACATCAACTATCTCATCATTACATCAAGGTATCAATTTCGCAAAAATTAATAAGAATTGTAAACATTTTAAGTCATTGAATCTTCCATTCATCACATGCAACCGTAGACGTAATTCTCTCAACCCTAAATGCTAAAAATGTTTGACTGCGCTCCATCAGATATGACCAAACGATACATTACGGCTAGTGTTCATTAAGATGAATTAATTCCTTGTTTAAGATTTTATAACGGTCTCATTCTCAAGGGTTATTATGTTCCTACATCTGAGCCAGCATTCCCATTCCAAACTTCGTATTCGAACCCTTGACTCATTCGAAATTCTGACATAATTCATTTCAATCCTGAATCTAAAACTTAACCACTGGTACTTTTCAAATAAATATTATATATGATGAAAAAAGACTTAAAAATTTGGATTCAAAATGACAAAGTATTGTATTTTAGATGAATCGATTTTTCGGTATTGTTCTGAAATATATGTCTTCTATAAGCCTTTAAAGATTGTTAATTTGCTAGCAAAGGAACTTAGAAATATTTAAGGGCCACGCTTAGAGTAACATTTAATCATAGAAAGAAAAGCATATTTTTATAATTAGTATTTGAACTTCGTTTTGAATCTTGAATTATTATTCTTTCGATTATATTGTAACGTGAAACCATATCATTTAACCATATCATTAAATTTTAATCTTAATAACTATCGAAAGACTGACCCACATTGTTTGATACACATTATTAAATAACACAGTTCCATCTTTCAAAAAAAAGTAATTTTAATGTAAACAAAAAAAAAAACCCATTAAACTTCGCTTTGTTACAATACTATTTTAGAAAAGTTTCGCCTACACCACCTTTTGCACCAGTTGTCCTGCAAACAGAATTGCGTAGCAGGTGTCAAATGCTCAAAGCCGGAAACAATTTTGTCAGAATGGGGTAAAAAGAACGAAGAAAGTCTGAGGGGAGGGGTGGAATAAAAATCCTTATAAATATATATAAAAAAACAAGCCTTCTTCTGCAGAGTTGTTACGGTTTTTTTGTTCGTTTTATTAATTTATTTTCTGTGAACTGCAGAAAGTTGTCTGAGGAGAATGACAGAAAGAGAAGAAAGCAATTTCCTCTGCCCGGATATCTCCTTACTGGTATCCATGCGTAGAATGTGAAGAGAAGGAAGGGGAGGAGTTGAGGGACAAAATTGCTGATCCCCCAAAAGTCTGGATGCTTAAAAATATTTTCCTGGGTACATAGAGTCTCTTGTTGCTCTTTTCCTGAAGTTAGTTTTAACTTACTTATCGTAAACGGTGTCAGAGGAAGAGATGGCCTTGCTGTCCCAAAATGAAATAATGAAAGAAATTCTATATCCATAGTTCTTATACGGTCTGTCTCTTGTTTTGACATGTTTCAGCAGCAAAGATTATTATTTCATTTTTTTTTCCTGTTTTCTATCCTTTGTATTAAGCCGAGAATTGTGTTTTCTGGATGAATTGTTGGAGTGAAGAAATAAACTGTTGAAAAAGGGATGGTATTTGGAAGAGTCAAGGAAAGTAATAAAGAATCAGTTACATTGTAATTTGATTTCTGTAGCAATTTGTAGCAAGTTTATGATTTAAAAGCATCTCTTTTTATTGAAGTCTGAATTTCTACCTCGGCTATTCTGGTGACTATAATATTTTATTATAACTTTCAAATATAAATTTGCTTAATTTGTTAGCTTATTTTGTCAATATAAATCTATAATAATTACTTATAAATTGAAACGTTATGGAATTGTAGATAATTTAAAAAAATATTTTTACTACTTGACTAAATGCTACACTCATACATTATTACACTGAATTATTATACTTTATACCTTATTATTCCTTTATACTTGTTATACTTCATTACACTTTATATTACTGACTTATCTATAATTTTCCTTAAATCAAGCAGAGTATTACATTTTATAACAGTTTAAAATAATTATTTTTTAAGTGTAAAAGAAACCGATTGAATACCATACTGATGCATCAAAAATGAATCGATTTACTTATAAAACTCTAATAAATATTTTAATATAATAAGCACAAATTATATAACTTGTCTTGGCGGGGATAGCCTGGTTGGTAGGGCGTTGGATTCGCGTCACTTGGATTGCGAGTTCGAAAACTCCCCACGTGGTGACTGATGCGCGTATAAATATATTGTGGTCACAAAGTCCTCTATGTCGAGAGTGATACCACTGGGGTTAATGGATCAGAGGTGATAGTTCTCTGACTCAAGTCTAAATTACAATCTGTGGTTGATAGAAGTTTGGTTTGGTTTAGTTTAGTTATATTAACGTACCGTTGTAAAGCAACACTAGGGCTATTTTGGGACGGACCTCGTAATTTTGAACTGGGGTCAGATGACGAGGACCACACCTGAGCATGCACTCCCTCTCCACACCAGTGGAAGGACGATTTTGAGTGAATGAAATACATGAATGAAAACCGCCGCATAAAAAGGGTTGTGACGTGTATGTAGCTAAGTCGTTCTCTTGGCCCTAGATGGTGCTACTGAAAAACAGGAGACATATCCTTGGCTTAATCCACAATGACTTAAAGTCAGTGGGCTTGTCGAGGACAAGTGCCATTAGAAACAACAACATACAATTTGTAATTCATGTTTTCAATCATCATGTATTTCTTCCTGTTCCACAATACTTATATAGCCAAAAATGTATTTTATACCATCAATTCTCTAGAAGTTTCTTATTACTTGTCATAAAAAATAGGTATGTAGGTATAGTATCAACAATAATTTATTACTTTGTTATTTAATCACACAATAGAACAATGCTTATATACAATTCCTATGAAATGTTGAGCAACTCAGATGCTACGCACAAAACAAAAATCAAAAGAAACAAATCATTTCAGCAGATCGAACTGAGCAAGAGATACTGATATAATAATACAAAATGGCGGAGAATCATGTTTTTCACATTTGAGTACTTAATAATCTCTAAGAGTAAGTGATAATTAGTACGAAAACTCTAAATAACACTGAGTACTTTTATATTTTCAAAAAAAAAAAACATACAAGAATTTTATTTATATACAATAAAATATATGATCTGGTTTTTCTGTTTACAAAACAGTATTAAATACACGATTGTTCCAATTGTAATTTGTTGAATACTAATGAGGTCTTATCCATAATTTTCTTTAAACAGATCATAACAACATATTTTATAAAAATCTAAAGTGATTATATACATTGAATGTAAGTGAAATCGATCAGAAGCTATCTGGTATTATGCAGATTTTTTTTTGCGATTCTCTTAAAGATTATTTTCTCTTCTATAAAATTTGTCTATTTTATTTGTTTGATAATATTACTGAATTAACCTTGTTTGACTCTAATGCATCGTACTTTCATTTAGCAAATAAGAAGAGTTTTTTTAATAAATAATAAATATGGATTTTCGTTTTCACTATTATAAACGGAATTGGATTTTAATTCAAAGCAACAAAATCAAATAATTGTAACAAAACTAAAATTTGCAATTAAGCCACCATATGAATTTATTGAAATTATCATGAAACGAGAACGATTTTTCTTTTAAAGTTCACTACTGCAATATTACACTTCATAAATGCGTCAATAGGGAATAGATATCGCAGCTTTCAGTTATTCGATTATATTTATTTTCGAAAGAATCTTTTTGAACCAAGATAGAAATGCATCTGAGTATTTCCCACTTTTGTGTCATGATCTTAAAAGGGCTAATTCAACTTGGATTAAAGGAAAGATTAGTCATTTTTGAGTGACAAAATTTGTTCAGTGTTTATAAATATATTGTTTATAAATCTGACCATAATAACAAAATGCGCAGAATTTGAATTTGATATTAAATGTTTCATGTCAATGAACATACTAATGGATCAATTTCGCTTGAGGTGGTATACTTATAGTGGCGGTTTTAGTTATTACTTAATATTGTTAATAATAAATGTTTTCAAATTCAGCATCTCTTATTAATGCTTCTATCTGATCATCTTCCATTGCGAATGGACGCACCGGAATTTCAGTTTTCATGTATATCACTAATTCAATTTAGCCCTGTATCCGAGCTCCACTCTAAGAACACTAATGCAAAAAACAAAAGGCTTATTCAATATCAAATTATATTACGTTTATAGAAGCATGTTTTTAAACAGTTCTTCACAATAAACATTTTCTTTAGTTTCTGCTGAATGCTTATTGTTCATTAAGCTAAAACAGAATAAAGTGTCGAGAGGAATACGTGTGATAGCGTGAACTTTTTCCCAAGTGCCCAGGGATTGTCCCAACATCACGTAACGGCATTCGCGTTAGTTTCATCTACAGGTCCGGAGTAATTAATGCATTCGTTGGTTCACTTAATCTGTGTAAATGAGTTCCCCTTTGAGCAACTCTTAGGCACGTACGATGAGGATGGAGTCTATTTCGATGCGCATTTCCTTAATGTGTTCCTTGCCCGTGAGTTTCGGACTCTTTTACATGAATGTGAAAGTTCGTACTGTTCCAAACCATGCTATTCACTATAAAAGTGATATCTTCTTTGCGTTCGTTAATTGAGTCTGTTAACGGGCAATCAGAAGGTGCGAATAGGAAACAGCTAGCTTAATTTAGGCTGAAAATCTATGGCAAAGTCTGTGTGCCATTTTTGTGAAGACGTTGGCAAAAACATTTATGTTTAGTGTTAGAATGTTACGAAATTCTTCGATATTTCCAAATATGTTTAATGTTTTCTACACATTTAAATTGCTAGAAAAAATTTGATTAAAATAAATGTAACAATTACCTTGAATTTGTTTTATAATTCTTAAAGAATAGTAACCATAACATTTAGAATAATAACAAATTAATTGAATTAAAAGATTCGAAGAAGAAAAAAAAATCTAAATATTAGTCTAAATGATTAATTTTTACTTCACTAAAATAATAAATGTTTTTGGGTTTTAATATAACATAAACTTTCAAGTAAGTACAATTACATTAAGTACAATTCATAAGTTTTTACGAAATTTAGAAAAAGACAGATTGAGAATCAAAGTATTTTTGTACTTCAATTAATTTTTTTATATATAAACTGAAGTTAAAAATTATTCAACATTATTTATTACATTTGAAAACGGCGGACAATTTCCAAAATCCTATTTTTACACATAAAGTGAACTTCATTGAAAAAAGTAGACTGTGAATGAATAATTAAAAACTCAGACAAACATTATGATTTCATTTAAGCCATTGTTGTATCAGTTGTCCTTAGATAATTCTCTTTTGCTTTCCTTAATTATGCCATTGATTCCTGATACTACTGAATTAGATTTCGGTGTCTTGTAAAATTTTTGAACTAATTCGTGGTAGATGGCGATTCTTGTGAAATGTTTTCATTTGAAAAGTATATATGATGTGTATGAAAACATTATGTAATATTATGAATAATCGTATAAGTTAAAATATGGCATTCAGTTGATAAAAGTATTTTCTTGGATATCCAAGCCCTCAATTATAAGATTAATGTCTAATTATTTAAAAATCTGGAAGTAACAATTCTTCAATTGACTTCTTAAAAGCAAGCCATTTTCAGAAGCCTATGATTACACAAAAGACGAGCTGCTGTAAGACAAGTAAACAGCTTAAAGCCAAATTATACACTCAATTAAACGTCATGACTCCAACTAAGGCAAACTTCTTCATGAAGTGCCTCCCATTCTCGACGGCATTGTTTAACAACTTCAAGATTAACTCCAGGGATTCTCCCACACGGGCAGCTTCACACGTCTGCAAAAGGGGAGTGAATTGCATGCACATACCGAATGCACCCCACTTTAACAACCACATTCGGCGTCGGTTAGAGGAAGACAGGACTTTAAAAGGCCGTTTGCAGAGTCCACAGATTTGACAAGCTACAATTAAAGAGGATTTGGAAAGCTAACGAAGCTAATTACGCAGAGGGTCTCGCAAGACCCGGTACCCTGTTTCAGCCTGTAAAATGAAAAGGAAATGTTAAGGAGGAAGGAGAATTTAATTGCTTACTTTCCAATTTCCAAAAGGAAAATTACTAGACTCCGGAAAATTCGAAAAGCAATTTAAGTTTTACGACCATTACAAGTTTTTATTTGAGAGCAAGTTCGTTTATATCATTATTCTTTTAATGGATTCTTTTGAAATATTAATTTAAAGTTAATAATTATATTGCATTCTTAGCACACGGTAGCTTTTTTAGGATACCAACTTGGATAAATTGAAGTCCTCATGGCAAAAAAAAAAAAAAAAAATCAGCATTTTAAAAACTGTTATTCACTTTGATGTTATTTTTACAATACTTTAAAAATGTAAACATATTTTATAGGTATTATTTCCTTGCATTTCAATTTTTAACGTTGAGGTTATAAATGCGGAAATATCAAAATCAACTTTTAAAGTGATTGATAGTGGCAAATGATCAGCTACATGCCTTTACAAGATTAAAATTTTATGAGCATAACTTTTTTAAATTGATAAATACTACAAATTGGAAGATAAGATTTGTGATTTCAAAATGAATTTGCGTGAAACTTCCATCTTTTTAACAGTCCTCGTTGTTATTCAATAGAGAAAATATTATGAGAGGGTATTATGCTTAGAGTTAAAATGTTATTTGAAATGCACATTACCTAGAAATAGAATGGCATTTGTCACAATTTTAATCAGCATTAAAATATTTTATTCAAATACTATCAAATTAAAAATTTCTTCTATAAAATATTTTCTTATTGAATTGCTTTGCCTTTTCATTGTATGAAACAGTATTTTTTTTTTTTTGGACTAAAGATTGTGAAATATAAATGTCTTTCTTATCTTTTTTTTAGAATTTTGACTGAGATTTAGATGTATTTTGTTTTCATTATTTTGTTTAAAATGCTGGTTTCCGAAATTTTTTAGTATATGTAACAACGTATTCACCGAAAAGTTCAGCGATGAAACTGCGATTAAAATTTCTTTACAAAAATAAAAAATTCTATCCTGGAGGAATCTCATAATTTAAAAGATTCAGAGATAATTTGAAAAAGCTCCATGACCTTAAGAATTTCCATAAGGAAATAAGGACCATAAAGGAAATTTAAGCATATTTAAACATCTCCTTCCTACTGCCAGAGATTCAAATTTAATAATATGGGAATTTAAATTTTCTAACACTCCGTCGTGAAAATTATAAACTTTTAATGAAAAAGTGTTGAATGTATTAAAATTTGATTTCAATAAAAGGAAAAATAACAGATAAAAAATTACCACACTAAAGCAAACCTAATGGGTTATTGCATAAAGCAATTATATTTCTCTGCGTGCCACTTCTTTACCCGTAAAATATTTAAGAAGAATAGTGGACAATCTGAATTTGGACTATTCTTTTTTTAAGAATTATATCTGCAAGATTCAATGTTTATTTTGTTGTTCTAATATTCGGAAGTTTAATTTATTAAAAGATTAATTAAAAGTAAGTCTTAAATACCCTCTAAGAATATTTGAAATTATTTCAAAGTTTTAAATATATATATATCCATTTTGATGACATTTAAATTACTCGTGTATAAGGAAAATGTGTTTGAATTGAATGTACAACTTCTGCAAACAATGCTTTATCCTTAACTACGATATATGCAATGAGGTAGCAATTACAATACTTATAAATTACGTTCTTCCAGCATACAATGTATCAAAGAATAATATTTTTTTAATAAATATGTCTTCCAGGCATGAAATGATTTTTAGCTCACATACATAAGAACCATTCAAAAAATTAATTAAATGGCAATAATATTAGCTCTGTAAGATGTAGGTAATTCATTTAGTGATGAATTTTAATATCTAATACTTTATCTTTTTTAAAATATGAGTAATGATTAATTACTGCGCTATCACTATAATTCGCAAATTTGCTACTTTATTACATAAGGTAGCAAAACAATATTTTTTATAAATTTAAATTTATTTATTGCAAAGCAATTTTGTATCACTTTAAAACTTTTTAAAGGAATTTTAATGCAAAGAAAAGGTTTCGAAGCATTAATGTATTCTGAAATTTTTGAAAAATAATTTGAAATATTTTATAAATTTTAGATTGAATAAAAAAAAAATCAAAATACTACTTTGAAAGCCCTGCCTTAATAAGTGTTTAGTGTCCAAAATTTGATTAACTATCAAATTTATCAAATTACCTACTGTAAGTTTAATTCTCAGCACGGTATAGAGTTTATGTGTGATTTTTGCATCATGATGTTTATTGATAATGAGCCAACTCTAATCATTATCATGTTAAAATGAAATAAGGGATGTCTGGAGAACTGAAATAACCATAACAACCACACTGAATGAGTCATGAATTATAAAAATCATAAGTATAATGTGTATGCAATTTGCATAATAAGTTTATTTTCGTGCATATAAAATAGTCGAGACAGGCAAGAGACATAAATATAAAATTTACATATTCTGCTTTTACGACGAAATGAAAATAAATTTTTATCATCTTTAAGGATTATACGAGTTAATATTAATACTTATGGAGTCAACTGACGTGAATTCAAAGAATAATTAGAATTGATTGCGTCATCTGACGCTTGCAATACCTATACTTACCTGACCGAAACCAAATTTGCATTGTGGTCAATGGTGGACTTTCTGAATATACCATGTTTATGCCTAGCAATACATTACTTATTTTGCTAATTGGTATTTTTTCATTTTCGAATATATCAAACTGAAAAACCAGCATTTTATTTTAATGTTTTCCTATCTGCACAAAGTGTATCGGGATAAAAACCTTACATTAGGATTTTTCTTTCTTGAAATCATGGCTGAGAGGTTTTAATGAGGTTTGTTGATAGCTGCGCAAGGGTTGGTATTTCAAATTCTTCAGCATTCGTTTATCCGAGCGCGTATTATAGGTTTTTTATTATTATTATCTTTGTCTTCTTCGATGCTTAAATTTTCCTTTGCCGTTTCTTAATTCGGATAAACTTTAGGAAAATATTGAATAATACATTTTTTTTTTAAATTTTAGGACGAACCTTTTCAAAAACACGGGACCTTAATAGTTTTAATCGCAAATATATCAGCTAATTTTACAGACAGCTCCATGAATCTTTTTTTTTAATTTTTATTATGGAATAGTGTTCATTTTTCTAACTGGATCTTATGGCCGAACTCCTCCATTTTTTTGTTTGTTTTTGTAACTTCCTTTACTTAGGCGGTGTAACCAGTCTCAATAAATTTAGCATAGTCACTTTGCTATACGTACGCATTACTTCCCTTGCTATATGGGACGTGTGTGTAGCATTTTAAAGATAAGAAATGTTAATTGTTTTTGAGAAAATTAAATATTAAAACTACAAAGGACATTTCTTCTTCGGCAGGTGAGCTACTTGAACAACCTCCAGCATCTGCATGGAAAAATGAAGAGTTGAAGAGTATTCCTCTACTGATAGGTAAGATGCTTTTATGTTCTATTATTTCATCGGTCGTTTAATCAGGCAAAATTCACAATGCTGAATATCCATATTTCATCATCTGGAAAAATATAGTTTCGTATGTCATTTTTTTCTCTTGGCAGAACATGAAACATTCTTTCGCTTCAAATGAAAAAAAAAAGTAATTTGGGCCTCATTTTTTGTCTTAATATGAAATTCGATTCATTGGAGATTCTCTACTGTGCTTAATACTAAACAGAACTGTGATTGAAACACTGAAAAATACAAATACACATTTGATATGAGAAAGCATTGCAAAATCTAGTGTGAATTTTTATTCTAAAAATGCATACATGTACGATACATTCTTTTTATTCTTTTTTTATTATTCAAATCATTTTTTGGCACACTTAGCTTTTTTGTCACAGATGCCCAAAATAATTAAAAAATACAACTAATAAAATTACGTTTCCATAATTTAAAACGTAAAACCAGAAAAAAAAAGCGGTCATTCGTTAAAATTTATAGAGATTTCTCAGAAATTATTTCAGTAAATATTACCGCAGCCGATCTTATGAACATTACTATGGCATTATCATGCGCACTGCTTTACAGTAACACCCATTTTGTCGAAGAAACAGAGAATTAATTTGTTCAAAACATTTCTTAGAGTGGAAACAATCCATTTTCTCTTGCCCATTTACCGACGCTTATCAAAATTATTGCTCTTAGTATTGTTATTTCCTTTATACTTTTCTCTTTATATCCCTATCTAAAGTTCTTTAAAAGAGTTTACGCTTCCGATATGAAAATTATAGCAATTGTAAACTTATAAAAATAATCAAATTTGCACGATTTTAAGATTTGGATATATATTAAGTTCTTTACTTGACACAAAGAAAAGAAATTGCATTAAAAAATCGACATCGAGACTTCGATGAATATCAGGTTTTACACATCCTTGAAATGAAAATAAAACAAAAACGACATATTTAGAAATGCAACAGCTTGTAGCTTTCTTCGCCCGTATATCGATACAGTTTAGTAATATTAACGCCCCGTCGCAAAGCAGCACTAGGGCTATTTTGGTACGCACTTTGGTACGCTAGGGCTATTTTGCGATCAGATGACGAGGACGACACCTGAATTAGCACCCCTTCCCTCTCTCTACAACAACGGAAGGGCATTTGGCCCTGACGGATTTAACGTACAATAGACCCCCTTACACGACGGTTCTTCAGTAGAACCGGTCTCGCACCTGAACCCTACGGCTCACGAGCAGAGATCTTACCCTCAGGCCACTGCGGCCCGTATATTGATACAATTTCTTAGAAAAGGTAATTAGAAATATAAATGGAATTGGACATGCAACTTTTACAAAAAAATTGCAGTTTTGTATCAAATTTTGGATAGAATCCATCAACCGAAAGCTAGTTCTTCCTGTACGTGGGAATACGTTAACGTAGAGATGCAATAAGCCAAATAAATGAAATTCGTAAAAAATAAATTAAATACAAAAGTATAAATGAGGAGTTTTGTAAAAACAAAATGTGACGACAAGTAGATCGTTTGTAGATATGTATATGTCTGCGAGATAACTAAAATCTCAATAAGTTTAATTAGAATGCATTTGTCTTGCTGTTTTTCCAGCAAAATAGTAAAAAAATTATTCCAACTACTAGTCGAAATTATCCAAATGTAAGTTTTTTGGTTGTCTATTTCAAAATCATATAAAAGAAGAG
>JAPMOR010016972.1:0-31029 GCA_026543865.1 Argiope aurantia
CCGAAAGGTCCCAGGTTCTATCCTAGCGCATTCGCGCACCGCCTCATATTCTATTAACAGATATCTTATTACGTTTTAAAATTATTTTTACTTTTATTTGTTTTAACTACAAATTTAAACTACTGTCCTAAAAATAGGACGCTGGGCGGATTCGTTAAATTTTCTGATATTTAGTTTATTTCATAGGTGCTCAAGATGTGGAAAAAAGTTTTAAAACTGCCGAGGAAGATGCAGAATATCTATTTTCGGAGGAATTAGAGTCCGAAATGATTGCTTTGCCACCTGAAGTAGATGAAATAACAGATGAAGAAGGTTTTGATGACACTGCAACTCGGGTATAAAATGTGGGCATTATGTGAGAACAATGGCTACTGCTATAATTTTGATTTGTATTGCGGCAAGGAAGTTGCCGATGCTTCTATCGTGATTCTTTCAAAAGAGCCTTTGAGAACTCGAGTTGTAAAAAAAATTCTTTAGCCAGTTACTGATCCCAAGAGTCATACAGTTTATTTTGATATTTTAAAAAAAAATCCTATAATTTGTTAGTTGACCTAAGAAAGAGTGGATTTCGAGCAACAGGAACAATAAGAGACAGAATACAGCATTGTCCCCTTGAAATTGATTCTACTTTCAAAAAGACTAGCCGTGGTTCACATGATTTCTACTTTGATATGAAAAATAAAATGACTGTGGTAAAATAGAATGACAACAAATGCGATACACTTGCGACAAATTTTGACATAATTGAGCCACTATTATATGTTTCAAGGCATGTAAAAGGAAAAGCTGAAAAAAATAAAATCGAACAGCCATGTCTCGTAAACAATTATAACAAAAACATGGGTGGTCACGATTGGCTTTTAGAGAAACATACCATAAAAATCCGTGCAAAAAAATGGTATTGGCTAATTTTTACCCGAATTGTATACATGGCTGTTGTAAATACCTGCGTTATTTACAACATGGTAAATGCAGAGAAAAAGAGTATCAAAGAAATAAGGAGACATATTACACTAGGCCTATCTAAAAGAAGGGTACACAGGACAAAAACAAATCGGTAGACCAAGTTATACAATTTAATCTCGAGTGAAGGAAATAGACAAGATGGGATATCTTCCCCAGAAATGTCTAACAGTAGACGATAGATTTTGCAGCAATTTTCTTTTTATTGAAAGAATGTAGCATTGCTTCTAATAAAGGCTGTTTGTTTGGCACAGAACTTTGTATATTTTCTAGGCTATATATAAATATAATGTGGAAAAATTTCATTTATCAATCATTTTACTTCCGTCTTTCAGAAGTAATACAATCGTCAAAAAATTTGAACTCGAGATTTTAAAGAATCTCCAATTTTCAGACCTCCCTCAAAAAGAAAAATACATTTTTTATATTATGACTGTCTCCCTCTGTTTGTCTGTCGTTTTGAGCTACTGCATGACATTTTGTATTTACATTAAATCTATAGATATGTACCAAGTATTGAAGAACGAATCTAATAAAAACAAACAGCTAAATGGATAAAATTAGATTTAACTTATGTATCAAATTTGGGGAAATCTGTATTTTCTTAAATATGTAAAGAGGATAGCAATGACGAAATATATAAATTTTGGTATAAAATTTTATTTTTCATCAGTCAGAAAAAAGGACACATTCGAATGAATAAAAAAATGTGTTCTTAGGAGTGTAAGTAACCGAAACATTTTGGAAGTTTTGTTCATTCTTCAAAGTCAATAATGTTTACCTGACATTTCGAAAATAACCCATTGTATTTGAAGAAGCTATATTTTCCTAAACTGGAAAAGAATCACCTGAAATCAGTTAAGATTTAGAATAAATACTGATACGTTAAAATCATCTTCCATTAACACCGAATCAATATGGTTTCAATTGACTCACTAAAAAGTCTTTCCATAAAAGATTATTTCTGATTGCTGGAACAGACTCGCTGTATGAATGGCACGCAGAAGTCGAAACGAATCGATCTCAAATAAACGGTCATTAATAAATGAACGGTATTTATATCAATCTTCTCTCAAATCAAATTCTATATTTAAATAATTTGATCAGTCATTTTTCTACATTGATTCATCGATTGATATTTGAGAAAATTTCCATATTTCCGTATTCTAAAAATACACTTATATTTTCTTTACGATATTAAATCTATTATAATCTTCATGTTTCTAATGGTCAATGAATTCCTAATGATAACCTAATTGATTAGTAAGGATTTCGCCCTCAATCGCATGTTCCGCCGTCATGAAATTGAGCTCGTCAGGCATTGATGGAACACGAATGAAGAGTCTCATTTAATCATCTTGGAAATTGAAAACAAATTATTAATCAAACTAGAACTGTTTCTCCTCCCCACACACACAAAATATTTTATTGTTAGTTCATTATATTCAGTCTTCTCCAAAGATAGGAAATCGGTCAATATCTTGTGGCAACGTTCGGGATGACTTTTTTTTGAAAAAATAGTTATAGATTTGGAATTTTTACATAAAAATAGTGGAATAAATATCAGTGAAATATATTTTTTAAATTACAAAAATATTTTCTAATTTGAAAATAAAAATAAAAATGGGGCCTTTGCTTTAGCTAAAAAGGGCTATAAAGCAAAAATTCTTTAGTTTAGAAGTGTATCAAATGTTTTACCTAGTTACTGAACCAAAAATAATCTATATTTATATTCATTTCTTAAATATTGGAAATCGACAGATAACTTTAACAGGAACTTTCAATTTTTTCGCATTGAAACAATTATAGAATATTTCTAAATGAATAGATTACTTATTCTCTTGCTCAAGAACTGCAGAATATAATGAGAAACTATTACACCAAATTTGAACAGCAAAATATGCATCACATTTTAATTTATGAAATTTTTCTAAAGGAAATTGTACTAAAGATTAGAATTTAACAAAATAGCATTTAAACACGTAAAAACAAATATAAAAATCAGAATAACTACCAGAAAACTGGACTTAAAAACTAAATTCAAAGAGTTTCATAAAGAAAATTGGTCAAAATGTTAAATACAAAAATTTGCATGTTTCCACAAAAAAATAACTTTTTAGCGTAGTCGCCTTCTTTCATTTAAAAAAAAAGCCCTAAATAGTTAGTAGTTACTTTTTCGTTTTTTTTTTTGTTTTTTTGTTTCTGGATAGAACTTCAATTCATAAAATGTCTACATTACCCAATACTACTATCCAATAAAATTACTTCATTGTTAAACGGCTCATAATATTTAGTCTTTTCCAAGCACAGAAAGTCTGATGATTGGTTGTGACCGCTTAATAGGAGAAAAACTAAACAACAAGTCTTTACATACACTGGTGTGCAAAACTTAAGCAACAGGTATGTTTTTTGCCATAACTTCACGAGAAATCATCTGAGAGACGTGAAATTCAGAAATGAGATACAGCATTTTGTTCAGAAAGAATGACGAAAGCATAGTTGCGCAGAAATGAATACAATGCATACAGTATGGAATCAAACAAAAAAAGGCTTTATTGAACTCATAGTATCGTTACACATGATTGTCTGTCCAAGAGGAAGAAAAGCAAGCAGATGTTCCTTAGTAAGGGATATGCTCTCCCCTTACTGCAATGGTTGCCTCGCACCGTCTCCTCATACTCAGCACCAGATTGTCCAACAGTTCTTGAGGTAAGAGTGCCCATTCCTCAATCAGTATCTGTTTAAGTTGTCGGGTGTTCCCATTAGGATGTAATCGTGCCGCAAGGCGTCTCCCCAAAGCATCCCACACATGTTCTATCGGATTTAAATCAGGGGAGAACTCCGGCCAATCCATTCGAGTGATATCTTCACTTTCCAGGAGCTCCTCAACAGCATGAGTCCTGTGTGGCCGTGCATTGTCATCCATAAAAACGAAGCCTGATCCAATGGCACCTCGGAACAGACGAACATGGGGAAGGATCACCTCCTGACAATAGCGATCTCCAGTTACAGAACCTCTGTCGAAAACGTGGAGCTCAATCCACCCGTTCATCATAATGCCTCCCCAAACGACAACTCCAGGACCACCGAAACAGTCTCTTTCCGTGACGTTACTGGGATGAAACCGTGTCCCGACCTCTCTCCAAATCAACTGGCGTTGGGAATCGCTTGTAACATCACGGAAAGAGACCATTTCGGTGGTCCTGGAGTTGTCGTTTGGGGAGGCATTATGATGAACGGGCGGACTGAGCTCCACGTTTTCGACAGAAGTTCTGTAACTGGAGATCGCTATTGTTAGGACGTGATCCTTCCCCATATGCGTCTGTTCCGAGGTGCCATTGGATCAGACTTCGTTTTTATGGATGACAATGCACGGCCACACAGGACTCATGCTGTTGAGGAGCTCCTGGAAAGTGAAGATATCACTCGAATGGATTGGCCGGCGTGCTGCCCTGATTTAAATCCGATAGAACATGTGTGGGATGCTATGGGGAGACGCCTTGCGGCACGATTACATCGTCCAGGGAACACCCGACAACTTAAACAGATGCTGATTGAGGAATGGGCACTCTTACCTCAAGAACTGTTGGACAATCTGGTGCTGAGTATGGGGAGACGGTGCGAAGCAACCATTGCAGTAAGGGGAGGGCATATCCCATACTAAGGAACATCTGCTTGCTTTTCTTCCTCTTGGACAGACAATAATGTGCAACGATACTATGAGTTCAATAAAGCCTTTTATTGTTTGATTCCATACTGTATGCATTGTATTCATTTCTGCGCAACTATGCTTTCGTCATTCTTTCAGAACAAAATGCTGTATCTCATTTCTGAATTTCATGTCTCTCAGATGATTTCTCGTGAAGTTATGGCAAAAAACATACCTGTTGCTTAAGTTTTGCACAGCAGTGCATTTTTCATTGCTGATTATTCTATGCCTATTTATTCATTTTCAACGTAAACAATCCGTACGATAATAAAATATGTGACACTATCCAAATATTTCATTATTTTACTGGAAGATTCAGTGAGCTGGCCAAAACTCATTACTTTCGTTTAGCCATTCAACTGTTTTTGAAGTAAATGGATCTGTGTAACCTTTTTGTCCCGTCTTTCTATTAAAATAGGAAGCCTTTGTCCACGGTCGAATCAAAACTTTCAATTGATTTTGGCAACTTGATTCAGCAACATTCAACTTATAGCCGTATCCCTCGTATTTTTTATAAACCTTTTCAAAAAATGCCATATCTTATTTCGGATGACTCTAGGGGTCTATTTCCCCCTTTCCATGCGACTGAAACGTCGGCCCAATTCATTCACTTGCTTCTGGGATAGCTAGTTTTGCTGACTTTCGTCAGCTCGTATAACAACTTTTTTTTCCTCTCGATGTGATTTGCAAAATTTTTAAGTCCCATTCTGTAATAATTAAGAAGAACTGTTTCTTATACACAAGAAGAAAGATTTCAGTATCTATTTAAAAAGTGAAAAAAGAATCAAATTATCATTTTCATATTTCCAAATATCAGAATATAATTAGTATTTTAAGTTTTGCTCTAAAATATCAATGACAGGACTCCTTTGGCGACTAGCTGGTACGCCGGGGAATCAGTTCAATTTCATACGCATATTTGAGAGAAGCCACCAAAATCGAAAATCAATTTTACTGAAAATCATCATGTATGCGAGGGTGAAGTATGTAAAATCATGCCAAGTTCACTGTCTATTTTGTAGTGCGGAAGGTAGAATGCCAGATCATGTTACGCCGAAAAAGCATCAGAATTTGGTGTAATTCTTAATTAACTAAATTTTAAAAAAAAAATTGTTCCGAGTTGCCTCGCTCCAAAGTAAAATTGTGCCTAATAGGATAGCGTTGAGTCAAACAATTTGAACAGTAAATAATCAAAACACATTCATCCATTCTCATTTATTATTAATAGAAATTAAGGATGACAAATTTGAATATTTCAGAATTTAGGATTTGAATGCATTGAAGTCATATATTAAACCACTAACCGTATCATTTTTGAATATCCAGGTGTGACGTTGAAATGAATTATTTTTTACATGCAATATAGAAATAGTGTAATATTTTCAATGCTGTAATAAAAATGGTATGTTGCAGAGAAAAAAGCTAAAATTCACCCTTTGCACTCCTATATCCAATTGAACAGGTGATTGTGCAAAATACATCGCTTTCACAATCTTGTTGGATTATTATTTTTATAATAGCCGTAAAATAGCAAAATTTTTCACATTCATTTTTAGTAATTATTGCAATATTGCAGTGCAAAGGGTAAATATATTTTGTATTATAAATTTTACAGTAAAAGGAATTACATGAGGGAATGTTTATTTTTAGAAGACTTTTTTTTATCAATGTACATGGTTTCCAATTACACACGTATGCATTCAAAGAATGTAACTACATTTTTTAAATTTTGAATTTTTTGAACATGAATTTTTGAAGAATTTATAAACTATTTATATTTTTGAACTTCTACTTAAAATACACTGAATAAAAGCATCATGGAAAAATCATTCGTCAGTTAAAAATAAAAAAGTATTTTGAAACGGAATAAATATGGTTATTTTGGCTAAAAAGAATAAAATAATAACCTTGTTTGAAAATTTAACAAATAATTTGTACAAAATTTTTCAAATAACTTATGAAACATTTCACCTAGTTCCTGAAATAATAAATATTCTGCATTCATATTAAATCTTTAAGCACTTGGGTACGATTGATAAATAACATGATTTTTTTTCCATTGCAAAATATTTATAGATAGAACACATTGCTATTTCTTAAGCTCAGGAATTACACAACTTAAAGAAAATTTTATACCCAATTTAATCACAAAATATATATTGGGTTTTGAATTTTGAAACTTTTCGTTAAAAAATTTTGAATTTGAAGAAGTAGCATTTGAAGATGGAAAGCAGCATTAAAATTCAAAATATTCAAATATAAAAATGAATGTAACTTTCCAAAGAATAAACTTGGAAACAAAATTGAAGCAGTTTTCTAAAGAAAACTCTTCAGAAAATAAGAATATTGAATTGAAAAAAACTTTTCCTAAAACTTTGTCACATACCTTAATAAGATCTATTTGTGTCAATTAACTGCTTCAATCAATTTTCAGAGAAATATTTACTATCCAAAACTCTTATTATCTAAAGTTACTAATTCATGCTATCAGAATGCACTACTATGGGCGGGGATTCAATTTCTCATAGTTTCCTCTCCACTTATTCTTAGAAGAGAATTTCAATTAAGTCCAAACATAGTTCGTGTAAAGGAAATCAACATCAAAAGTTGTCTCATTTCAAAATTCGATGGCGAATCTCAGACTGAAGCAGAGCGTAATATCCACCGTCGACCCCAGTTGACGATGACAAAACGCTAGTAAAAAGGAATATGTGTTTTGGAATTCTATCGAGAAACGGAGATTCCGATAATATTAATTAAGTTTCAGCAAAAGCGCGAAGTAATTAAATTGTTTGAATTGCCTCAAAATGGCGCAGCTGCTTCCCCTTCCCCTTAAATGAAATTTGTTCTCTTCAAAACAAACGGAGGAAACACATTTCCTCTTCTAGATTTCTGATGGCCTGGCATCTGATTTGGGTACCGCACAGAATGAAATGCATGCTGAATTGAAACAGCACATTTTTTAGAAAATGTGCCTTGTTCAATTACATTTCTCTTCTGTAATGAGAATGGATTGTTTAATGCTACAAGATGAAACAATAAAAGCTATTAACGAACAATGGAAGATCAAGAAAACCGAACAAGGTAATTGAATTTTTTAACTACTTATTGTTGCTATTTTAATAGAAAAGAAAAACATTTGAGGAGTCTAAGGGCGAGGAAAAAATATCTTATTCATATTGTCGATTTTTTTATTTCTATTTCTGGATAAATAGCTCTGTGAAAACAACTGAGTTCCCTGTGAATAAATATTAAGAGAATAAAAGATTAGTATAGTTATATCTTTTAAAGCATGGAAATCGTGTTTAATTCGTAAGTTTTTGTTTAAAAAAATATGTGGAATGAGTGTTTGGTTTCGTGCAGTTTACATGATAAGCTGGTTTTACATTAAGCCAGTACTGACACAAGCAATAAGATCACACATGCGCAAAAAGTACCTGCCATTATCGTGCATGCGCAAAATACTGCCGGTAACAATAACGGCGCTGTGTATATTACCGTTACATGAGTAGCTTTTTCTCCCAGTTTATGAGTTGTAACTCATAAACCAGTTCATTAGTTCCCAGTTTATGAGTATAGAGTATGTACCACAAAACTATTAAATTTTTCCCCAACCAGAAATTAGTCTTTCTGTTCTCTCTTTACTCTTATGATGTTTTAATGAAGACGATTTATACAAAAAGTAAGTAGATTTTGTAATTTGTGAGATTCTTTTAAGATTGAAAAAGTAAACTGCTTGTGAAGTAATAATTGATTCTTTGCTCTTTTAAATTATTTTAACAAGGTACATAATAAAGGTGTAATCAAGTTTTTAACTAAACGCTGAACAGTTCTAGTAATCAGTAGCTGTAATATATATATATATATATATATATATATATATATATATATATATATAAGGGTTAAGAAAAGTTATCAAATATTACCAATTCAAAATCATCAAACCTCAGCCACACAGCTCAGGAATTCAGTATTTTAATATTACTGTAGGTACTCTATTGACTATTTTTCTTTCCTTCTTTAATTTATTATTCAGAATAAAGTCTTATGGCAGCTTAAACCCTATCATCAAAACATAACGCTTTTAAACACTTTTATTTAACTTTGCTAGTTTCATACTCGTACTCAAATTTCCAGTTGCTTTCTTTGAAAATTCGTTCACTTCCATGTTGTTGCTGACAATAGGCTATTTTTAAATTCTCATTGTTGGAATGTCAGTTAATCAGTTAAAAAAATTAAATTTCAAATGAGTAGCACCATCTAATTATGAATTTCAGAAAAAGATTGTTGATTTGAAGAGATTCCATAATATTTAAATATAGTTATAAACTATTTCCATATAGTTAAAAACTAAAAAGCAGAAAAAAATTAAAGAAATTCTACTAATAATTTTTAAAGCTTCCTTTTTTAAATTTATTCACAGCCAGTTATGAATTTATAGAGTAAGTTTTTAGCTTTTAAATTCTTTGACAGTTCTATTTTTCCATTCGATGAGACATTCTGTTTTGGTAGTGGAAAATCTTTTGATTCAAAAATTCTTAAAACACTAGAGATGTTTCATAAATTCTGTGAAGGATTTCCGTATCCAATTGAATGAAGCAATTTCAGTTTGAAACATCAAAAACTATAAACAGAAACACATTTAACAGCTATATGAAAAGTGAAAAGGATATTGGTATTGAATTTAGCTGATTTCATTAAGAAATTAAAATAATAGTATTTAAAAATTTACTTTCATTTAATTTATCATATAATTTAAAATAAAAATATTCAGACATTAAGTTTAATTAATTAATTTCAGAAAAATTGTTAAACTTAAATATGAATTTGAAATTTAAGAAGATAAGGGTTTATGTAAAAACAAGAACATTTTTAAAAAATTCTTTAATAACCCTGTAATGTCAGAAAGGCTTTCAATTCAGGTCATTGCGAATGATGGTCTGACTAGACTAATATGACTACATATATAACCCAGCATTTGATTCAAAATGCTATTCTTTTAAAGTAAAAGCAATGTTACATCTAGACTGGACCATTCATTCATTTAAGAATGTTTAAAAGCCGGATTAATTTATTTTCTGCCTACAAGTTCCATCGTCTGCTTTTATCTTCCTCTTTATGAAGTATATTTACAGAGAAATGATTGCAATATAAAAATTCAGTTCCTATATTTTTTTGCTTATCATATCTCATGAATCCATGCTTCCAAATAAAAGGGAGAAAAGAATTATGTCCCTTTGTTAAATTGTCTATCTGTCTGCTTGCGATCAATTCAAACCGAGTAATGACAAAGGGTTGGTATGTGGTCCTTACCGTAGTTCATTGCAGACATTTCGAAAAAAATACACTACCATTGTTTGGAAGAATTATTCAATCAAAAAACTACATTTAAGAAGGCCAGCAAAATGTAGTTTACCTAGCTGCAATTGACTCAGGGGCAGTAAAATAACTTTCCCAAATTGGAGGCATTTCCAACTAAAATTAACGAACGCAATGAAATCAAATTTCCTATACATATTTTCAAAGACATGGGAAGATATTTGGCCCCATCGTAATGAAAACGGGTCCCAACGAACACATGAAAAATAGATTACGTAACATTTTATTTATGCTCAAATGAATAACATGCAATATGTATTCGCAAAAAAAAATATTTTACCAATCAACATTAAGCTTTCCTGGCCCACGTGCAATATCCCATGCTACAAGATATTTGACAACTTTATTTATTATATTTCGTATTTTATTATAATAATTATTGTTTTTGTTAATAATAATAATTCCTCTCACCATATATTCCACATCAAATAGGTTTCATTCCGTTAATTTCTTTTAGTTACAGATGCCTACAAACAAAAGTTAACAATAAGGAAAATCTACAGTGGTGGTAACTTTGGAAAATCATTATCTTTTCTAACTTTGTATGCTTATAGAAATTGTTACGTTCCACAAAAAGAAACTCTTACATGTCAATTTAAAGAGAATTTAATGGAGATTTCAATACAAGAAGCAAAAGTCAAATATTTGCAATTCAAAAAACTTATTTAAATTTTTACTTAATCTGAATAACAAACACAGTGATGAAGTGGATTGTAATTTATAACTTTCTTGACAAATCACTGTTCTTGTTCTGGAAACAAATCAAATGTTAATAATTGCTAGCAGAAACTGACATCATGTTAAAAATTGGAATAAGTCATTATTGTGCTTTTTTCATGTAGAAGGGTGACTGTTTTTTATGTAATCAAATTGCAAATTAGTTAATTGTTAAATTTCTTAATATATAGTTGGAATTTTTGTAAATATTTCTAATATTTAGCCAAGAGGCAATAGCATCAAATAAAAGAATAGATTGGACATCTAGAAAGAGAACTAAGATTATTGTGTTACATGAATGTAATCCTTCCAATGCTGAAATTGCAAGACAGATGGATGGTTCATCGCGAGTCCGAAAGTTTTGTTTACTATATCAGGAGATAAATTCAATAAAAAATAAAGCAGGAAATGGCTGAAAAAGGTGCACCACATCTGTTGATGACAGAAGACTCAAAATACTATGTCTCCAAGACAGAACAATGTCATCAGAAGTCAATTGAATCATGCTAGCATTTCAGAACAATCAGAAGATTATTAGATGTTGGACTAAGAGGTAGAATTGAACGATAAAATCCTTATCTCAATATAGAGCAGCGTATAAAAAAATTACAGTGGACAGATGATCAGTGATCACTAGTTATACAGAGTGATGAAACGAAGATATTGTTATTCGGTAGAGATGAGCAAAAATATCGAAAACATAGAATAGGCGAAGAGCTACATCCTGACTGCATTTGAGGAACTATGAACAACTCAATTTGTGCTATGATTTGGTCATGCATGTCAGCAGACGGTGTTGGTCTCCTTCATGTTATCGATGAGACATTAAACGCTAAAAAATACATCGACACTATTCTAGAGCAAAAAATTACAGCTTCCATCAGGGATCTCTTTCCCAACAACCAATCATTTATTTCTCAGCAGGATTCAGCTCCTTGTCACACAGCAAAAATATTAAAAGAGTGGCTTAACTCAAAGAGCATAGAATTGTTATCATGGCCAGGAAACAGTCCCGCCCTTCGAAATTGAGAAGTTTTGGCACCGTTTGAAAACTCTTGTACATATGAAGCGTTCATCAAAATAAAAGAGAATTAATTGAGGCTATAATTGCTTCCTGGCATCATGTAATAACGATTTAAGAGCTTAAAACTCTTGTCAGCTTAATGGAACATCAGTATGAAGCTGTAATCTATATTTATACTTATAATAAAGCTGAATGTGTGCGTGCGAGCGCGCGCGCGTGTGTGTGTGTGTGTGTGTGTGTTGGCGCTCTACAGGCCAGACCATTCAACCTACAGCTACCAAATTTGGCACGTGTATACCTTAGAGGCCGGGAATGTGCACCTGGTGGTTGTTTTTTCGAATTTTTAATTATAATTTTATTTATTTAAAAATTAAGCCAAATTTTTGCGTGTTTCTGATATAACTTCCGAAAATATTATCGCACAAAAAAGATTTTTACATGAAGTTAAAGATCAAAAATTTATCTTTTAAATGATACCAATGTTTTAATCTTAAAATTAAATTTCTATTTTTAATGAATTTTTAAATAAATATTTTAACTATATTTTTCAACAATTTTTTTCGTACAAAATAAAAATAAAATTTAAGCTGCACGAGCACGTTTCGCATTCATAGGAAAAAAATAGCTTTTTTCAAAGTGTTGCCATCACATTGATTAAAGCTCCAACTAAAAATAAATTAAATCTTTTTGAAAATGAAATCTGCAAAAATATAATTTTCGGCACGTGAATGTAGGAAATGAAACAAATATGAAATATTATTTTTTCTAAAAAATAAATTCAAGAAAAATTATTTTATGATCTTTTACACTCTCTATATTATAAATCCAATAAATCAGTTTTATTTTAAGGCAAGTTTTGTTTAATATGAACCGGATATCCATTCAAATCAGGGCCACACAGCTAATTTGTAAACTTTTAGTAAGGCAAAGATCTGCTAAAATGGTCTAAATGGAAAATGATTATATTTTATGTAATTTGATTCAATAAATGCTCTAATAAATAACGATTTATTTTTTATTTTACATAAAGCTTCTGCTGTGGAAATCACGATTAACAAAACGTTCTTGAAACACTAATATTTTAACTAAAAAGAGTTAATTTCCAATCAACTAAATCAATCACTTAAACTAACTGATTTATGAAAATTTGAATATCACTATTCAATAAGAAAAGGATAATTTTAGATTTTCCATCGATCGTTTCAAAGAAAATAGGCCAATCAGCGCGCAGGTTCCTCAAGATTAATTGGCCTAAGATTATGAAAATGTTGACTTTTTCTAAATTTTTAACATTCAAAACTTCATAAATAAGTCTTAGTTGATTGTGGAAAATAAAAACATTCATTCATTTATTTAAAATTCGGTGTGTCCAGAATATTTCTCAGAATATGATACCTTACTGCATTAAATTTAGACTTCATAATTTTTGAAATATATTTATAGGCCGGAACAAAATATTATTATTGATTTCATTTCAATCCTTTTGAAAACAAAACTAAAAACTGAATTTTATGCTGAATCTGAGAAGTTTTTGTTGAATTATTCTTTGAGATATTACATAAATTATGAAAAAAAATTTTGTAGTTCACATTAAGACTTAAATACCGAGCGATTCTGTTTTCAATACTCATATTCAATAATAATAATAATAAATAAATATCAATAAAGATGATAAATAAAATAAAACGCTTGGTTTTATTAAAAAGTATCTTTATATTAATTGCAATTTCACCATTTCCACTTTAAATTAAAGTTGAAGTTTTACCGGAAATGACAAGAAATTATCAAAATATAGATAGTAAATTGAACGAAACGATCTAAACAACAGTATAAGTTTGGTATGACTATCAAAATTTGAATATTAAAAATGTTTTGTTTGAGAATCTATTAAGAGACCCGTTACTTAAAATATTTAATTGAAAATTGTAGCGAGCGGTAATACTGGCGAACCGGCTGGTCGCCAAAGGCGGCTAGTAAAAAATAAAGGCTACAATACTAAGTATTGACAACCTACTACAGTCATCAGCATCTAATGTATCTCGATAATTATTGCCCCTCAACTTTTTTTGTATTGCAAATATTTGAATTTTGCTTTTTGTATTCAAATCAGCATTAAATTATCTTTAAAATAATATGTAAGAGTTTGCATTTTGTGAAACTTTACTTTTTCAATAAGAATACAAAGTTAGAAAACATAATGACTTTCAAAAGTGTCCATAATTTTGGCCACCACTGTATACATAGTATAAAATGATGTCTCCTGAAAGCGTCAGTATGTTTGAACTCGAAAAACTCGAGAAATATTTTACTGATATTGGAGATATTTGTACCATTTTGTATGGCCTTTATTGGAGAAGGTTTTAATATATTGAAATCATATCAAAATTAAAAAAGGAGTTTTATAATTGAAATTTCAATTATTTTCCTACTATGATTCGCGCATGCGTAAAATACTTATCCGCGCATGTGCAAAAACTTCTAATTGCGCATGCGCAAATAGCAAGATCTGTGGTATGCATAGGCGATACATTTCTTTGTTTACCTCTGTTTGTAAGTCAATCACGCTAGAATGGCTGAACCGGAATTGGATAAAATTTAGCACAGAAATAGATTATAGTCTGGAATAGGACATAGGCTACATTTATTCCGGTAAATTGGGTGATAAACTAACTTTCCCACCAAAAATCTTTTCATTTCCCCACCGCCAAATTAGTAAGGCTTAGGTCTTTTTTTCCCACGCTAAAGAGATTAGGCTTAACATGTTTTCGACCGATTATTTCAAACGATTCTGATTATTTTCTTAATTTTTGATGCATTTTAAACTAAACATTGTTAATTAATCGATTTTTCGGATTCATTTTCATTAAAAGAAAACAGAATAAAGGAAATTAAAAATCTCTAATCTGCATTGCATTACCCCAACTGGCGTAGAAAATTCACGAATTTGGGTTTCTCCAATTGGCGTTGAAATTTCACGTCTGCGCAATTTGTTCTCATTGTTGACAACTGTATTTTCATTTTAATTAAAAGTTTAAAAATTATGCGTATTATACTGTTGTAGCTATGTCAATCTCGATCGATAAATAAAATAGACATGATTTTAAAAAAAATACGGACTTGGTATGAATCTTCTGCTATTCCAAATCCGCAATATAGCTCTGGCTGTAACTTCCTCGGGGATTGCTGCCCCTTTGATTAACGGTTGGCGGCCTTGGCACATTCAGTTTTCAAATTGACGCAAGCAAAGATATCCCAACATGCAACATCACAAGAAACAGCGGTCGGGAAAGCTTTGTTAATATTATGAGACGAGTGCACACACAAGCATGAAACCGCAGCCTGCAGGACAACACGGTGGTGATGGGCGGCGTTGTCACAATGACCTGTTTGCACTTGCGGACTATCAAACTCAGCTGTTGGGTACATACAAGAACACTTTATCAGAAGACATCGTGCATAGACTGGATGGCACTCACGATGACCTAAACATTAGGTATTGATTGAGGGGCAAGATGCCTAGGTCAGTTCTCATACATATACATCAAAATTTCCACGCGAAGGAAGTCGCGGGTAATAGCTAGTTATATATAAAATAAAGCGAAATTGAATCATAGTTCTATTTGGCTTCTTAAAATCTTTCTTTTTCCTTAGATAAGCGATCTTGTATATCCTCCAGACATTTTCTTCCAATTGTAGTTTTTAGCATTACACAAATCAATAACTTTGACTTTGTAGTAATCGTTGTATCACATTCGAATCTAAAAATAATGACATTTCAGGATGGATCAAGTTGTGTAAATAAAAATAAAACAGGATCGATTAGATTTATCACTTTAGCTTCACTACACATAGAAAAGGTAAAGCAAGTCACAGCTCAAATTATTAAATAGTCTAAACAAGAGATTCTTCAAATTTTCCATTTGGAATCCTTTTCACAGAGGAAAAGAAATGTCCAACTCGCACGTATATATCTTTAAAGAAAAGCAAATGAATCATTTATAAACATTAAAATTGAAAATAATTTAAATAAAAGGCTTTTAACTACAAAATATGTCGAAACTTGAACGGAATATTAAAGATAGGGCTGGATCAAATCCAAAAACTCTTTGAAAAATATTAAAACGCTTCGAGAACTTAAAATATTAAAACGTTTATTAAAAGAGAAAAACAAAGAGATTTCCCTATTCTTTTACTTATTCTTGTTATTACTGATTCACCCACATGATGTATTCTGAATTTGTTTCCAATTACTACTTTAGTTTCTCCTATACGAAGCAAATGATGAGAGAATTGTAATCATCAAATACTTCCAGATTTTAACGAATCTTTACATCAGACCACCCTCACTCCGAAAAACACATTTTTTTAGAATTATATTTATTTACTGTTTCTAAAAGATGTTTGACGGGGTTTTGATTATTATTTCCTCCTCAATTCCGACAGATTTTTTCCGAGACAGATTTCGACTAATTTCGGATTTCTATACCAACGTTCACAGTTTAAGATTTTTTTAATCTCCTCAGTTCAAAAATCTATAAATCAAAAAATATACTGCAAAAAATATACTGTTCTCTATAAATCAAAAAATATACTGCAAAAGTATAATATATATACTATGTAACATCTTTTATTACCGATGAAAAATGTTTATTGTTAAATTCAATTCCGAGTGAGTAAAAAGTTTTAAAGAAGAAAATTTTGATATTTTCTCTTTGATCTGGCACTAAGGTCTCTAAAACGTAGTGGTAAGGTCCGGCTTTTGGTCTCAAGGGTCGCAGGCTCGAAACCTGATTCCACCGAAGAAAAAGTGCGTAAGCGGGCTTTTAACTTCGAAACCCCATTCCATCAGAAAGCCCCTGTGTAAGAGGAGTAGTACACGATAAATCTGTTGAGATTAAATGCCTTCCCACTAGTATAGTGTGGGAGATGGGTGTAAGCTCAGTGTCATCATCAAGATTTCGACATCCGTCCCGAAACAGCTCAAAAGTTCATTTATTAACGGGATGTTAATGCATCTAAATTCATCTTGAGCTTGTATTGATCAGCATACCTTTTAGTCGAAGTATCTCTCGTATATTACAGAAATAAAGTAATAAAATAGATAAAATCTTTAATTTAATTTGAAAATATTTAAATTGATATGCTATGTGTAAAATGCATGATGTGAAAATTACAACGCATATAATGCAACATTCTTTTAGATGTAGAGCTAACTAATTTGGCACGTAATTAATTCTTGGGAGTAAATATTTTCTAATAAAAGATTTTTCAAAATTTAACTAGATTTTTAATTCATTAAAAATTAATCGAAATGTCAACGGTTTTACTCAGTAATTTTGTACCATATAATCGCAAAAACAAAAACAAAAAAATTATACTATTTTAAAATAAAGCGAAATAGTTGATGCAGTAAAACCAGGCAAAGACAAGACAAATAAATGAAACCTAAAACATTATGATGCTGCGGAATAAAGGCTCGAGATTTAAGGAATTCTTTTATGAATTAAATCAGAAAGATAAAGCTCCTTCATCTCTTTTTTTTTTTCGAACAACGTATTAAAATAGTAAACTAACAAACACTTCTTTCTGGTTAAGTGAAATTTATAAGAATTTCCAATTATATTAATTAGGTAATATTTTTTTTTGATCGCACCAATTCATGGGGGAAGGGGAAGTCATGTTCCCAAAAACTTAATATTACAGCAAATCGTATCACTAAACAGTAAAAAAAAAAATGTATTAATAAGCAGTACTGAAGAATTATTTTAATTATTCAAGCATTTTGTTTTTACACTAAATAAGGACTTCTTTGACACTGTATATTTTATTTCTTATTAATCGTGCAAGTCGATTTTTTTCCTTAATTTACTTGAATCCATTTTAATGGTTATTATCTATAAGCGCATCGAAAGCTTATACGGCGAGAATGCATTTAAATTTCACTGTTATATTCAGGGCTAAAAATATTTCATAGTGATATTATATTCTGATCGGACATTATGAATTTGAAACGTTTTTTTTTTTTTTTTTTTTTTTTTTTTTTTTTTTTTTTTAAATACAAAAGTTTCGATGCATTGTTTTAGAACACGGAGAAAGAATATCATTGTAAAAGTATCTGAGAACGGATTTATCAGAAAAATATTCAATAACTAATGGTAGCCGTGCTGCCATCTATAATCATTATATTAAACTACGTGAAATTGTGCGGATTCATAGTAGGTTTACCTATTCAATAAGTAAAGGGAAAAGGAAATAATTGTTTCAGCTTTGTAAAATATGTCTAAGAAAAGATGCACTATTAACGCATTCTTGAATAAAGATATATTATACAAAAATAATGTAAAAAATATTTAATAAATTACTTAACGAATATCCACGAAGCATTATTACGGAATTCTGTTCAGTACGAAGGTATAATAGCTAGTGTTAATTTTACACAATTTATTAACATTCCTCAAGTTCAACATTGATGTAAATTGATGAAATAATTGCATAGTATATTTATACTGACATATCCACAGATGAATAACTTCATCTATAGCGAACGTTTTCAGCTTTTAATTTCCTTGTCTCTCGAATAACTTACTTATACCACGTTTTATTATTTTTAACGTTTTTTTAATCGACAAAGAGCTCTTTCACAAAATTGTATTCAAAATTTGCCTGCAAGTTATAAACAATCGAAATTCAACAAATTATATGCTGGAAAAATTTAATTATACATCGCATCATTACAACAGATATAAACTGGAAGAATCTAAACTATTAACCTGCCATAAATAAATATTAATAATGGATTGACCAATCCAATTCCAAAACCTTTACAGCGAGTCAACTCGAAGAATTACTGGGAAAGGCTCAATCTTGGGAGCCGAGATAGAGGATTTTTTGTTGTTGTTATTGTTTTGTTTATAATTTCTTATTTATTTGAACAAAGAAATTGAAAAATATTTAATTAGCATTATTGCACATTTGTCGTCAAAAACCTGCATATTTTGTGAAAATTAAATAACTCAGAAAGAAAGGATTGCTAGATTTAATTTTTCTTATTGGTTTCTTCAGATTGAGCTAACTTCAATGAAGAAAATTCGTTTGTCGTAGGGCAATTTTCAACGAACTTCAAATTAATTACTATCTAAATACAAGTTTTCACCCGTAATAAGAGGTCATGTCTTTTTCTACCTGCAAATTGCTCAATAGATCCTAAAATTGAATTGTCTTTGCACATGAAAAAAAATCACAAAATGCTGAAAAATAAGCAATATTTAACTGAAAAAGTGTCAAATGAAGTTGAAGTGAAAAGCTCAGAAATAATTTTTAGAGCAACGTCCATTTCTATGATGGATGATCGGAATAATCGAAACTAGGCATCAAAGAGAATCACTTGGACCCAGAGATAAGTGCTCCTCTACTAAGCAGCAGACGATTTACCTCCTACTAAGCGATCCAATGTTACAATACTTTATTAATTGACCCAAGCAGCAAAAGATCGTTGGCCAAGCATCGCCCCAAGGAACGAGCGACATTGTCATGTCCCCTGGCGGTTGGCCGCAGGATGGTGGACAAGACTTGTTTTCGACGAATTTGCCGATCATTTGGCGACGTGTTATTATCACGGACGACGTTATACCAAGCATTTCGCTACCTGTTTTAGCAATGGGCGACCCAATACCAATCATTAGACGATTTATTTCTGAACACTTGCTGGTGTCAGACTGAAATATTAGTTTAGTGGTTATTCAATTTTCTCAAACTCTAGAAACAAGTGTCATAATATTGTCATGTAGATACTTTAGTATAGAACTTAATGACACACACAAGAGGTAGAGCTAAACCAATTTATTAACTGAACTCAGAAAGGAGAATACAGTAACTGACAAATCTTCTGCTTTTATATAAGCAGAGAATGTTCCAGAATACTCTTCTGGAGACAGTAAGAAAAGTCCAGAACACTTGTCTGGTAAACTAAAAAAATGTCCAGTATCTTCTGGAACATGAAATAAAGGAAAACATAAAATCAAGGAATTAAGTATTTATATATACCATTAATATCTGTGTCTCTAGCGGGATTCGAACCCAGGTCTCTTGATCACAAGACCAGTGCCATGACCATTCGACCATTAAGACTCGACAGTCTTTCTTCAATGCAGCATTGCTCCCTCCTTCGAAGAACAGCGTCTCGATGTTGTGACATTTCATTGTGTGGTTCTAGCTCTCGATCGAGTCACAGGGCCAGTATAAGTTGTCGTGTCTTCACGGGGAGTAGTCTCTTGAGAAATATCTCTTTCCGGAACATACATAATGTTATAAGAATGTTGGTCGTCTTGTTCTTCTGGATCATGGTATGACTTCATGCGTAAGACGTGGACAACTTCTTTCGGTTTCCGCCTTCTAGAATTAGGATCGAAATCGGCTACTTCATAGGTGACGTCGGACAACCGCCTCAAGACTTGATAAGGGCCGAAGTACCTCTTGAGGAGCTTCCCGGAAAGACCTTTTTTACGAACTGGAATAAAAATGCACACCATATCCCCTGGTTCGTATGCCACCATCGGATGTTTGGAGTCATAATGGCGGCGATCTTTCTGCTGACCCTCGAGAGTTCGTGCACAAGCTAATTGCCTTGATTCTTCTGCCTTATTGATCAGACGACTAACGTAATCGTCTTCTTGGTTGAACTCGTTGGGGCGGGAAGCTTAAACTCCAAAGGCGTTTATGCTTCCCGCCCATGTAGTAGGTAGAAGGGGGTAAAACCTGTCGTGTCATGCTTGGCAGTGTTGTAGGCGAATGTGAAGAACGGCAATATCTGGTCCCAGTTCTTCTGTTCGACAACAACATACATAGAAAGCATATCTGCTAGCGTTTTGTTGAACCATTCTGTAACGCCATTTGTTTGCGGATGATAGGCTGTTGACATTCGATGAGTGATATTGCACAGTCGATTAATATCGGATACCAGCTTGGACTGAAAAACTTGCCCACGGTCTGTAATGATAACTCGTGAAGCTCCATGCTTCAGGATTATGTCCTCTAGTAGGAATTTGGCAATTCGGGTAGCTTCCGCCGTCGGTAAAGCTCTGGTGACTGCGTACCGTGTCAAATAATCGGTGCATACTTCAATCCATTTGTTGCCGTCGTCAGATTATGGAAATCGTCCTAGCAGGTCGATTCCGACGCGATGGAAAGGAGTGGCAGCTGGTGGAATAGGCACGAGATGACCTGGTGGCTTCTGAGGAATATATTTTCTCCTTTGACATTCTCGGCAGTGCATCACATATCTTCGAACATTTCTGTACAAACCTGGCCAATGCAATCGCTTTCTTATTCTATCATAAGTCCTGGTGAATCCTAGATGTCCGGCGGTAGGGTCATCATGGAGAGATTCTAGAATACAGAGCCGTAAATGCTTCGGGATCACTGGTAGAAATTTCTTTCCGAACGGATCAAAATTCTTCTTGTAGAGGACTCCTTCGACTACTTCAAAGTTTCCCAGATTGCTTGCTTCGGTACTTTGTTGGTCTCTTATTATTCTTGCCAATTCTAGATCTTTTATCTGTTTTTCTGAGAGATTAGTGAATAAAGTGGCACCAATGGAGTCCCCAGACCATGAAGCATCGACTTTCATAGGGTTTCTGGACAGACTATCAGCATCTTTGTGTTTCCTTCCACTTTTGTACACCACTGATACGTCGTATTCTTGGAGTCGCAGCTCCCATCTAGCGAGTTTTCCAGAGGGATCCTTCAGTCCAGGCAGCCAACACAGGGAATGATGGTCGGTGACGATCTTGAAAGACTTTCCAAAGAGATATTTCCGAAACTTAGTTATAGCCCATATGGCCGCAAGACATTCTCTTTCAGTTGTGGAATAGTTTTTCACAGCCTTCGTCAGAGTCCGAGAGACATAAGCTATTACTTTTTCTTTCCCATCTTGGATTTGGACTAATACTGCACCAATTCCGTATCCACTCGCGTCGGTGGGAAGTTCCGTTGGTGCAGTTTCGTCATAAAGGCCTAAGACAGGATAGGAGGTAAGATCTTCCTTCAAGGTATTAAAAGCTTCCACTTGTTCAGGTCCCCAACAGAATTGTGTGCCCCCCTTCAGTAACAACTGTAGAGGTTCGGCTTTATGGCAAAAATCCCTGATAAATCGGCGATAGTAAGAGCAAAGTCCCAGAAAGCTTCTGATGTCATGGATATTCCTAGGAACGGGAAAGTCACTCACGGCCTTTATTTATTCTGGGTCCGGTCGTACGCCATCACTGGATACCAGGTGTCCCAAGATCCTTATCTCTTGTGCTCCAAAGCGACATTTTTTTGGATTAAAAATAAGGCAGGCGTTCTGTAATCTCTGAAGGACAGTATTCAACCTCTGAAGATGTTTATCGAATGTTTCTGAGAACACCACAATGTCATCTAAATAACAAAGGCACATTGTCCATTTTAAATGTCGCAGATGATTATCCATCATCCTTTCAAAAGTTGCAGGAGAATTGCATAAGCCAAATGGCATCACTTTAAACTCGTATAGTCCCTAAGGTGTAATAAAAGCCGTTTTCTCACGATCGGCTTCATCGACTTCTATTTGCCAGTAACCGGAGTATAGATCCATAGACGAAAAATATTTTGCCCCCTTCAGGCAATCCAAGGTGTCGTCAACACGCGGCAATGGATACAAGTCTTTCTTGGTAATTTTATTGAGTCGGCGAAAATCAACACAAAAACGCCAGCTTCCATCTTTTTTCCTGACCAAGACGACTGGAGATGACCATGGACTTTCTGATGGTTGAATGATGTTTTTCTCTAACATTTTGGTTACTTTCTCACTGATAATGCGGCGTTCGGATGGGGACACTCTGTAAGCTCTCTGACTAATAGGTAAGTGGTCGCCTGTGTTTATTCGGTGTTTAACATTGAGTTGGTTTCCGTTCTTGAACGTCCTTTCTTAAACGAAAATTTCTGAAAATCTCTGGAGTAGATGAAACATCCTTTCTTTTTGGTCGATCCTCAAATCCGGAGCTATCATCGTGGTTTAATCGATGACACTCAACTTTGCCTTTGAAGTGGTCGTGGAATAAGGCGATCCCTTATCTATGGTATTTACGCAGTCTTCGTGTAAAGGTTCGGCATTCCCGATGCACATGCCTTTAGGGATGATCTGAGGTTCTCCTTGTCGGTTGGCAACCCATAGTTCGGCTTTTCCATTAAGGAGCGTAACTATGGTAGACGGAATAGAAACTTCCTTGTTCAAGAGGAGAATCCTATTTCCCTCTACTATTACGTCGATAGCTCGAAGGTTCTTACGGCCTAAGACAGTAATCTTTCTGATAGAACGAGCAAGTACTGTATAGTCTTCTATCGTGAATAAACGGCTGGAGTCTGCAGTTTGGGATTCTCGAAGGACGTCTTGAAACAAGAGCTCCGAACGGCCACAATCTATAACAGCTTGAGAAGCGCCCAAAAAGTCCCAACCAAGAATGATATCGTGACTGCATTGCGGCAAAACAATAAACTCAAAAGCTTGAGGTCGGCCATTGATTTCGAGACGAAGCGTACATTTTCCCACTGGTCTCACGTAATTTCCATCGGCGACTTTTAAAAGAACATTGTTAGTTGTGGGAAACATAACCTTCTTCAGTAGGCGACGATACTTCTCCGAGATTACAGAAAATGAGGCTCCAGAGTCCACAAGGGCAGATACAGGCTTATTGTCGACGATTACTTCTGTGTTGTTTCCGGTCATCTTTACGGCACAATGTTGCTGCATCGGAGAATTTTTGTCACTAGCGGCCTCACCCCCAAGGAAGGTCACACCGCTTAGTTTTCCTCATTTCTGCGGCTAGGAGATTGACTGGATCTTCTATATGTCGACGGAGATCAATAGCGGCGTGTCGGCGAACGTCCTCGTAATGGGCTGGGCGACAATCCTCGGGCTGCTGGTCGGCTGTATTCGTCGGCATAGCGTCCCTCATTCGCCTGTGGATGGCTGAAATCTCTCCTATTAGCCCGATATGCCTCAAAAATAGCTTTGCGATCTCGGCAATATCGAACTACATGGCCAGGGCGGCCACAATGGAAACAGACGGGTCTTCTAACAGGGGTGCGCCAGACATCCGTCTTCCTCTGTGATTGCTGTGCTACGGGCATAGGTCGTCTGGCAACGTCTGCATAGGTTGGTTGGCGTCTTGGTTTGACCTTTGTCCACTCTGGTGTTGTCTGTGACAAAGGAGCCAAAGCATTTTCCACTTCCTCTCGAACAATGGCTTCAATGCCTTTGTCCTGGACTTCGGGATCGACTACTGGAGACATAAGGCGCTGGACCTCCTCCCGCACTATTTGACGTATTAGTGATGCCAGATCCAATTTTTCGTCAATTGCAGCCATTGGTACGACATTTGAGAGCTTTTCAAATTTCCTACCACGGATCCTCTTTTGCTGCATTTCTTCGATTTTTCTACACCATTTTATAAAGTCCTCTGTAGTGGTTATTTCTTTCGTCAGAAGTGACTGATAAACATCTTCGGCGACTCGTTTTATCAGATGAGACACTTTCTCTTTTTCTGACATACCTGGTTTTACTTGATGGCATAATCCCAACACGCTTTGGATGTATGATTGCGTGCTCTCCGGGGATTTGAGCTTTATACTTGAGCTCATCTTCTGCCTTCTTTACATAGTGCTGTGTTTCTCCAAATGCTTCTTTTAACATTGATTTAAAAACATCCCCGGAAGTCAATTTTTCCTCATTATTTTCGTACCATTGCTTCGCTTTGCCGTCCAGAAAAAGAACACATTTGCGAGACAAGTCATGTCATCCCATTTGTTGAATTTTGTTAGTCTGTCGTATTCCTTCAGCCATTTGTTTGGGTCTTGTCCTACGTCTCCTTTAAATACAGAGGGATTCCTGTATTGTTGCTGTGCTGATCTCAGGATGATCGGTTTTGTCTCTGGTTCCACAGGCATTTCCCTTGTCTTTCTGGATGGTGGATTATAAAGTCCAAATTCTGGTTCAAGGCCTTTAAGGCGATCGCTTCTTAGTAATTGCGTTTCCACTCTGACTGGAATCGTACCCGCCGCCTCCACCAAAGAATGTCACGTAGATTCTTTAGTATAGAACTTAATGACACACGCAAGAAACTGAAGTACTGAAAAGTGATAAAATGAAGAAAAAAATACGCTAGATATTAAACAAAGAAATCATTTAAGAGTATTTATTCCTTTGTTAACCATCCAATATTTGATTTAATTAAACATTTTTAAGCAAATTACATTTTTTAATAATTTTTGCCAATTTATTCAGCAAATTAGAATATATTAAGCTCTCACAACCTTGTACCTATGCAACACGATTCAAACTGAAGTTAAACTATTATTTTAAGAGCCCACACAGTAATATAATTAAAGTTTGAAAAAATTCTTGTAAAATTGTTGGTATCAAAAATATTACACTGGTGTGCAAAACTTAAGCAACAGGTATATTTTTAGCCATAACTTCACGAGAAATCATCTGAGAGACATGAAATTCAGAAATGAGATACAGCATTTTGTTCTGAAAGAATGACGAAAGCATAGTTGCGCAGAAATGAATACAATGCATACAGTATGGAATCAAACAATAAAAGGTTTTATTGAACTCATAGTATCGTTACACATGATTGTCTGTACAAGAGGAAGAAAAGCAAGCAGATGTTCCTTAGTATGGGATATGCCCTCCCCTTACTACAATGGTTGCTTCGCACCGTCTCCCCATACTCAGCACCAGATTTTCCAACAGTTCTTGAGGTAAGAGTGCCCATTCCTCAATCAGCATCTGTTTAAGTTGTCGGGTGTTCCCAGTACGATGTAATCGTGCCGGAAGGCGTCTCCCCAAAGCATCCCACACATGTTCTATCGTATCTAAATCAGGGGAGCACGCCGGCCAATCCATTCGAGTGATATCTTCACTTTCCAGGAGCTCCTCAACAGCATGAGTCCTGTGTGGCCGTGCATTGTCATCCATTAAAACGAAGTCTGATCCAATGGCACCTCGGAACAGACGCACATGTGGAAGGATCACCTCCTGACAATAGCGATCTCCAGTTACAGAACTTCTGTCAAAAACGTGGAGCTCAGTCCGCCCGCTCATCATAATGCCTCCCCAGACGACAACTCCAGGACCACCGAAACGGTCTCTTTCCGTGATGTTACTGGGATGAAACCGTGTCCCGACCTCTCTCCAAATCAACTGGCGTTGGGAATCGCTTGTGGCACTAAAACGACTCTCATCTGTAAAGAGGACACGACTCCATTGATGAGATGTCACGTTTTTGTGCTCCTTGCACCACTCTTCACGGTGCCGCCGGTCGGAAACTGTCAAAGGGATGCAGCGTTCAGGACGGCGGGCGAATAGGCCACGTTTGTGAAGGCGTCTGGACACAGTAAAACGCGACACTTGTCTCTCCGTTGCTGCACACAGTTGCTGAGCAATGGCGCTTGCTGACTGGTTTCGGGTTCTTTTCGCCTGCAGGACGATATATCGGTCATCCACTGCAGTTGTTTTCCTGGGGCGGCCACCATCAACCTTTCTCACAGCTGTACCTGTGGTTTGGAAGGCTTTCCAAGCGCGCGAAATGACACTTTTGTTGATTCCGAACTCTTCAGCTACACTGGTCACACTACGCCCCTCCTTCAGCTTTCCGATCATTCTTCCACGTGTGAAATCGTCCAGGTGATTCCTGCTAGCCATATTTCACGAATTAACTCACGTGCACTTGCAGCGAATGTCTTTAATTGCGTCTCCGTCCTTCCTTTTATTGTTGTGTTGAGCTGCGCGCGCCTTCCGCACGTGTTTTGCTTACGCTCATGTCGCCTGTGACGTTTTGTTCCTGATATTTGCATACGCATGACCTTTCTCTTGAATTACGAGTTCATTGTACTGATCGCAAGAACTCCTTTTCTGCAATTTCATGGCTATCTGCTTAAAATTTGCATTGTTGCTTAAGTTTTGCACACCAGTGTACTATTTAAAGTTGGGTCTCTATATTCGTATTTTCCAAAGCAATGGAAAAACTTGTAACTGGTAAAATATTCTCTTAAACTCCATTATCATGTCATAAAGATATTAAGAAAAAAGTATTTACAAATCTAAATTTTTATATTTTTTTGTATCTTTATTTTGTTTCAAAAATTCTTTTATCTAATCATTATACTTTCAACGATTCTAGAAGTATATGACTTTTTAATATTTCTTAAGTTATACTTTTTACGTTATTTCAAAAGAAAATATTATTAATTAAAAATATTTGAAGTCCTTTTAATAATTAACTTCCTTCTTTTCCCAATATGCTATTTTTTAAATAATTAAGTTTATTTTAAATACGCTCTTATACTTATTTATTTACTTTTGTCAAACAAAAAGTTTTTTTTAATCCAAATATTTGCTTTAACATATTTTGCTTGTTCCTGTTTTTTTCTCTCTTCGCAATGTTTACTGATTTTCTAGATGTTCTCATTCCTGCGAGATTATTCTACCGACATTGTATTTTTATCTGTTTTCAGTTTTTGCTATAATGTTTCAAAGCGGATTGTTAAATAATCTTTTTGTCTCTTATTTATTTAAATAAATTCATATCATAATATAACTTAAAAGAAACTTATGACTAAAAATTCTTAATGTCAATTTTGTTTGTTTATATCGGCCAACGTTTTCCATTCAGGGCCTCATATGTTTTATAGACATGTGACACCAAATTTGAAAAATTAATCATAAAATGAAGCGTTAATTATAAAATTTGAATAATAGTATTTCTAAAAATAGTTATTAATCGAATTTTAATTAAATATTTTATGTCAAAATCATTTTCCTAATTAACTCTTTATCCCGGTTCCTTAACGACGCTTCTGCCATGACACAACATTTTAAAAATAAATAAAACCAAATGTTAATTAATGCAACTAAAATACCCTATTAAAAATATATTTACTGAATTTTAAGGAATATTTTTCATCCCAAATAGTTTTTTTCAATGTTTCTCCTTGTTGATACTGAGAAATCTCAAATGCGATGACTGTGAAAGGTTTAGTGTATTTCTCTTCCCCTTAAGCAGGGGTCGTGAGCAGTTTATGAATTTTTGGCCACGAATTTTAGTCTGCTACGAAAGGCAGACTAAATAATAGATAATTTATAATAGGCCTTATAATAGACAATAGGCCTTATAATAATATAAGGCCAATAGATAATTTATACTGTCAAAATCCGAGTCTCATGGATCCATATTTGCAAATAAAAAATTCATGCTATCAAAATATGGGTCTCAAGAGTTTTCTTCTGTTTAGTTTTGATTCGAAAATAAAACCCCGTTTTGTGTCAAATAAGTAAGTTGAACACGTTTCGATTCTTATAAACACCTACTATTTGTACGAGGTGGAACAGTCTCACTATAAAGAAATCCGTATTAACTAAGAGGATGATTTGAAAATTCAACTATATTCTGGTGAGAAACAGACTGAAATAACTGTATTCATGTGATGATTTAACAAGGGATTTATTTGACACAGATTGGAAATTTGAATTGTAATCGACTCTTTCGTAACATACACAGAAATAAAGCCAAATCTGCAATCCAAATTTTATAAACAAAAGAATCTTTGCAAAATAAACTCCTGTATGTTTGTGGATCAGGGTTGCATGGAGCTCCAGAAATTGTGTCATTGGAATCTTTTTTTATCACCCCACCGCTAACATATTCAACAATGACGAGGCATACCGCAATGTTATGGCTTCATTTCCTGGCGGTAGTTTGTTTTTTAAGAGCAGAACAGTTTTTAAATATATAACAGTATGGATAATGATTACGTCAAAAGATATTGGATTGTTGTCTGTTTCAAATGATTAGGAAATATATTATAACTAAGATAAAGCTCTTTTATCTTGATTATATTATAAAATGCATTCTTTTTTCCTTCAACATAAAATAAGTAAAAAAAAATGATGGCAGAAGGTTGATGGATTTTGAAGCTTATTGAATCATCTTTGGAATTCCATTTGTCAATGCATATATAAGTAACTCACTAACATAAATATCTAGTAGATGAAAATTATGTAAATGGACTTTAAAATCAAAATTCTCTTTCAATATATCTCTTTCAATTGTGGAATAAAATCTAAAAATTATCTGAGAGCAGATAATTTTACTGAATATACGATTCATTTTATAAATTGAACTGAAAAAGTAAACCAAAAAGTTCTGCATTTAAAAATATTTTTTAGATATGGACATTACCTTTCATATTCAATGTAAATATTGCATATCTTACGATTACTGCATTTATTACCTACACATCGCAGTGTCGGATATTAAGTTCATTGTTGATTATTGAGTTCACTTACGGGATCACTGCCACTCCACACTCGTTGAAAATATTTCAAACATTTGTTTCCATAAAACTTGTTGTAGATATAACAAAATCTTAAAAATATTTGCAAAATTATAAGTAAGTAAAGTTATAAAGTTATATCTGATTATCTTAATGCTGGGCACATCTTATATGTACACATACTTAGGGTAAAAAAAAACTAAGGCAACAAAACAAAATCCCTTATCAACTTGAAATCCCTTTGCTGTCGAATAGTTTTAGAAGGCCAGTTAAACAAATAAAAATCTTCTCGGTAAGATGATATACAAGCGTGAATTGTGAATAAGACATCTGAATAATGAAATCGTGTATTTAAGCGAAGAATTTCCTTAAAATACCTCAAACATATTAAACTAAACTTTTCTTTTCCTTAGCAAAATAACATTCATTTTCTTTTCTATTCGAACACATATGATCGCTAAAGAAATTTTTGGGGATTTTGGAACTCGGATTTGTGTGTGTGTGTGTGTGTGTGTGCGAGCGCGCTAAAAAATTCCATTAAAAATTTTTGGAGTGTTACAGAGAATTTAGAATTCTGGAAATTTCAAATCTTGAAAACTATATTTTTCAATAGTCAAGTCGAAGCAAATCATCCCTTCGGAACACATAATTCACAAATATTATTCAAAAGAATGCAGGCGCATAAAATTTCTTTATTTAATTAAAAACCCTAAAATAATACTTCTTTCATTTTGGAGGAGGAAGTTTTCACAAGCTTTTAAAATCCATTATCCAATTAAATTTTTAATATTGTTGAAACACTTCCATTTAGCAAGAAATAGTATTAAAAATAATTTCACTCAATAGTAGCAGCAGCAGTACTAGTATTAGTAATAGTAGTAGCAGTAATAATAATAATAATAACAATTACTGTGTATGTGGTCGAAATGGTGCCGAGAAGGATAGATAAATTATGAAATTAAAAATCTTCTGACTAGTTGTAAGCAATAGTGAATCAGAGAAGATAAGATATGCATCATTTATTTATATGAAATTGTAAACTTCTATTTAATTCTATTTTTTTTTCTTGTTTGTAAAAGGGACAATTTTATAACTTCTAGAGTTTTAAAGACTTCTAGAGTTTTTAAAGACTTTTGGTACTAGACGACAATATACTATTTTTGGCAACTATACATTTAAGACGTGGAATAGAAGTCATTCTTATTGCTTATTGTCGAATGACAACAGTCAAGCTTATTCCCTCAGAACGTTTCCGACCGTTTTCTTGAATGTTTATAAAACTACACTTCATTCAGCGCTTCGATAAGCTCATAAAAGGAACTGCAAAATGCTATTGGAAATGCAAGAAAGAAGACTAACCGTGTCACCGAGACCTCTATTCAGTCAGAGGAAAAGAGATGTAAAAGAAGTCAAAAAGACAAAAATAGGCGTGAAAATGAAGGTTACATCGAGTGCAAAAATAGGTTTAACTATCACCAGACATGCAATCGCTGTAAATTGCCTATGGAAATTGATGCTTATATCTTCTCAAACTACTATCTAATGAAAAAGAAAAATGACTTGGCATTATTTTAATACTCAAAGTCACTTTTTTAACGATATCCAATTCATTTTTATTAAATATTTCTTTTACTTTTGATAATTTTTTAAATATTCAATCTCTAACAATGTTTTTAATGGTATGATGAAATTCAAATTTATACACCAAAAATATTCAATCGCATTCTTCTGCTAATGTTAAAAATAATTGATTTTTTATAAACCTTAACTACGAAATAGGATTTCACTTTCCTCTTTTATTTCGCGGTATTTATTTACCTTTTTCAACTATGATTTATAGTAGACTGATTCAATTACGTTCATGACTGTTGCTCTTAGCAAATAA
>JAPMOR010016997.1:0-42051 GCA_026543865.1 Argiope aurantia
CAATACCAAATCGAAAAAATGGGTTTGTTTGCATTGAATTGTGGACTGTAATCTTCCCCTGAATCCCACTTCTTTTTCCATCAAGAGAGCTCCATTTTATAAGAAAGAAGGCCCTTAAAGAAAAAGACATCACACCTGATTCGGTCGTATGTTTTTCGATTCGCCCAGGAACCTACAGAAAAGTAAATCTGCTATGATGAAAGCAAATCTCTGGAGTGAGATTAAAGCTTTTTCAAGATCTATAGAAAGGCCTTAACCCTCACCCGTCGTTGCAGTGAATCCCTGATAAAGAGTGGAGGGTTAACTCTCGGATTTAAGGGAAGGAAATGAATTCTTGGGAAGGAAGGCCACGGTGGCATCCAATTGACATTGAACCCGGTTGCTAACTTGGAAGATTCGGGCCTTTCTCCCCAACTTGGAAAAGGGGAGATTGAAGGATTTCGAAATTTTTACTCGGGATGAAATGAGAGTGCTATTTTTTTTTCTTTACCCTTTGTTCTAGAATCGTTTGGTTTAAGGAGGGATAGGTAACATATCTTAGAGAACTGATCCTTCGTTCTGATTTTTAAGCTAAGACAAATGGCGAGGTTCTATTTTTATCACAGTGGAATACGAATGAATGAAGTTGATTGTGGGTTGGATATCTAAGAGAAATATTATATATGCACCACTTGAGGAGATGGTTTTGTAAATGGGATTAAAAGAGGTTTTTTAATAAATGAGGAATTGAGAAAAAAATGGCATAGTAATCTAGCTGGAACCACTGAACAGATATATATATATTTAAACCTTCTGTTTGTGTAAAATCAACTGTGTTTTTAATCACATCAAGATGAAAAAAACACTTGCCTATTTATATATTTTTTTAAACTGACAATTAAAAACAATTTATTAATTGCTCATCATTGACAATTATTCCTTCACAGTTATTTTATATATCATTCATACTGTTATTTATTCTTTATTTTTAACGACTCAAGCTGGGTTCAAGTTTGACTATTCAAATGTTTGATTCATTCAAGAACTCAATGGAGGGTTTTCTGTAACACATTCTTCCCTGTCTAAGTCATCAGTGTTTATTGTTCAATTTGGCTCAAGAAAAGTTCAAAAGTTATCCAAATTTTACAAAGAGTTGCGAAATTTTTAATTGCGTTTATTCATTTTTCTTTTACAAGAAGAATGAATAAAAATAAATGAATGAATGAATTTTGTTTTCCATTCCAATATGGAACCTGATTCACTTAGAAAAGCTTATGGTTCTTGTCGTTTCAAATCTTAAGCGACCAAGAAAACAGCAATAACCTCATACTCTGTTCTAATAAATACATGACTGTAATGATGTTACTAGGAATTATAAGGATTAAGTGGGCCTGATGGCTATTTCTCATATATACAAGCAAATGTCATTGTACATTAACAACAGCAGATGTAATGAAAGATGAAACAAACTGAACGTATAGATTACCATTGGATGTACTTCGAAACTTATTTTGAGATGAGAATGACATCGTTTTTCTTTCATTCTAGAATCGTATGATTTAAAGAGAAAAATTTAACATCAGTGGCATAGGAGACTCTCGAACCTTAATATTTTTTAAGCCTTTAGTGACTTAAGAAATAACAATAGTAGCAGAAATTATTTTTGCATCTCTTCATTATAGTTTGGCTTTCAAAAATGTTACTTTTACTTTACTTCCTTACCATCCTTATGTTTTGTCTCTGTAATGTATCTCAGAAAGAATCCTTCCTATTATCTTTTATGGAAAATAAATATGATGTTTTTATTATTTTTATAATAATTCGACTAAATAATGGAGAATAAGTTGATTATGGTAGTCCCCAAAAATCCAAGAAATATATATATATTTATTTATAACTTTAAACCTAATTCTTAATTAATTTCCTAATTTTATCTTAATTTAATCCCCTATTAACTTAAAATTCTCTCTTGTTTCTTGATAAATTTTTCACTTTTTTCAAAATTATTTTTAACAAGCTCTCTAGAAAGCTGTTGACTTCAGCATTTTCTCGCTTTCTAAGTGAAGGGATAAAAATCTCTAATGTTTTCAACATTCTTTTAAAGGTACCTAAGATTCCCTTTCATAAGTCGACACACGTAAAAGAAATCCCTAGTAAAATCACTGAAAGGAAAAGTTTCTGTCCCTCTTGCTCTTGCGCCGCTATGCAGACTTACGCATCTTTTATCATCGTTTGTTTCTTGTACACATTGTGCTTCTGGGAATGAAATAAATCGAAGATAAATTTCAAAGGTCACTTCTATAAAATTGTTAAAATATGTTCATATAAAAATATATATTATTACTAAATAGATCATTTTTTAATTCAAAAAAATTGTAAAGGTCGTTGTTCCAAGTCTCGAATTATTTTTGACAAAAAAGGAAACAAGTAACAAATACTGTTCGAAACTGAGATATCAATAACCCATTTCGCATTAGAGATTAATTTTTACAACTAAACCTGTTCTGTGCAAACATTCCAAAGTTATTAATTTGACGATTAAAATCTACAAATATATATCGTGTTATAAAATTGGATAGTTTGGCGCTATCTTCAAATATCATCTTACTTTTCTAACTACTACTCAAATTAAAAGGTATTTTACAAAATTTCTTCAACCGGGACATTAATTTAATATACTGTGCATAATTTAAGCAGGTCTAAAGTTAATGTTTTAATATCTCTGAATCTATTTGTAAAATAATTTTTTTTAACCCAACACTTAAACAATTGCAAACTCACAAATCCATAAAAAAAAAATACCAAAAAGCGATAAATAGCCAAATCTATAGCCAACCGTTGGCAAAAATGTAAGCATCCCAGCACCTTCTCCATGATTCTGCGATTAACATAAGAATAGAAAACAACGCCAACAGTAAAAAAAAAAGAACATTTACGGCTGACGCCACCGGTCTAATAGGATGAAAAGGATGATCCCTGGATAAAGAGATGTTTGGATGCAGAATTAATAGCTCTGGCAAGTGGGCTCATATTCCCCCCTTTCCTTTCATACATGCATTTTTTCCACATCGTTTTCTAGTATGCATTTTTTTCTTTGGGGGGGGGGGCTTTTTCCTCTCTTCTCTTGGTGAAGAGGGACTCCCTGAAACAAATTCGTCCCGTCTGGTGGTTGTGTCCGTCAAAGCGGACATGATCGCAGAACTGACTTTCCATTTGTTGTCCTAAAGGATAACAGTGGGAGATTTGGATTTTATATCCCTCTGTACGGGATGAGTCCTTTGGGATATATGACGTCATATAAGCATATGAGTGGAACTACTATTTGGTTTGTATGGTAAATAGGTAGATTTGATGGGGAAAGTGTGATATTGCAAAATTCTGTACGCAAGAGAGAATGTCTTTTTTTTTTATCAGTACCAATTCCTTCTTTTATATGTCAAACAATTTCAGTATTCTAATTTATCCACTCCTCATTCTGTTCAGTGGTAGGTATATGTGGTGTGCAAATTCTTCCAAGAGCTTCTACACCTTCGAATATCTTGAGTATACAAGAATTGATTTTCAGAATGAAATTAAATCAATTGCTATTTATCAAATATTGGGTTGGGTTGGGTTGAAAATCTTCTTTGTGATTTTCTGATTTCTCCAAGAAGGATTCTTCTAGAACTTTTATGTCTTTGAAGAAACTTCACTTTTTATTAGTTCAAAGAAACAGAATTCATTGCTGATTATATATTGAATTGATACGATTCTTTTAGAGTTTCTTAGAAGGGTTCTGTTTGTGCTTCTGTGTCTTTTCAGAAGTTTCATTGATCATTTCTAGAAAGAAAAGAATCCATTGCTGATCATATATTGAGATGATCATGGAAGATTCCTGAATTTATATTAGAAATTTCATAATTGATTTCCTAATATAAATTCAGAATTCTTTGCTGATCATATATTGAATTGATCATGGATGTCTTCTTGTCTTTCTGTGTCTTTTCAGAAACTCCATTCTTCAATTTTTGAAAGAAAAGAATCCATTGCTTATTATGTACTGAATCGATCACAAAAGGTTCTTTTAGAAGTTCTGTGCCTTTGAAGAAACTTCATTGCCGATTTCCTGAAAGAAACAGATTCCACTACTGATTATATACTGAATCGATCACGGAGGACTTTTCAAGAGCTTCTATGTAATTGAAGAAACTTCATTCGTGATTTCCTGAAAGGAGCAGAATTCGTTGCTGATTATATGCTGAATTAAACACGGATGCTTCTTTTAGAGCTTTTATGCTTTTGTAAAAACTTCATAGTACTTTCTTGAAAGAAAAGAAACCATTGTTGATTATTTACTGAGTCGATCACAAAAGGTTCTTTTAGAGCTTCTGAGTCCTTACAAAAAAAATCATTACCTTTTTCCTTAAAGAAACAGAATCCATTGCTGATCATATCCTGAGTCGATCACGGAAAGTTCTCTTAAAGATCCTGTGTCTGAAGAATCTTCATTGTTGATTCTCTAAAAGAGACAGATTTATAATTGCTCACAAAAGGTTCTTTTAGAACTTGGTGTTCTAAATTCTATTTGGTTTTGATTTTCTGAAAGATAGTTAATACATAAAGAGTTTTCTTTTACTGGAAGTGAATGAGTATCGACTCAGAATTGCTAACTCCAAATTTTACAGTATAATTTAAGATATTTATATGGTTTAGAAGGAAACATTTGAATGCATCAAATTTATTTATATGATTTTGAATAAAATATCTGAATACATCAAATTTATTTATATGGTTTTGAATGGAATATCTAAACAGATTAACAACCTATTTATTTTATGTTCAGCTAAAAAGAAAGAAACAAGATTATAAGAGGGAATTTTCCACTATCCGTAATAACTTCATTTCTCTCCGAATATCGAGATTTCCCTTTCTTCTACATTTTTTTTTTATTGAGCATGTGCATTTTGAATACGTTTTCTTTCTTCTTTTCCCTCAATGATATTTTCAACTAAGAAAAATATTGTTAGAAAGATAGCAACCAACGATGGCAGAAACTGCATTTCGAACGTTTTTTACTGCGGAAATCCTTTTTCTGTAGATGAAATTTTTAATTAAATAAGATTTAAAATTAATAAAAAATGAAAATCAAAAAAATAATTCATGATAAAGTGAAAATAATTTTAAAAAAAAATCACTACGGGTAAATTTTAAGGATTTTTTTGTTTTGTTTCCAAAATTATTTTTTCAACAGCTTTTAAGCATATTTAAAATTTATATATGACATACTTCAAAAGTTTCAACAACTAAGCCTTATTTTATTTGTTTCTATTTTATATCATCGAGGAAAAAAAAGAAAGAATCTGATTTAGAAAAAAGAAAGAAAAGAACGTGATTTGCTTCAAGGCACATAATTTCCTAATGAATATAAATACAATAATTCTAGTGCTATATGTAGTCTTATCCATTCATACAAAAACGTATGGTATTTGAGTGCAACTTATTAAAATGCATTAATAAGTGTCTGACGGCGTCCTGACATAGGGGTAGCGCGTCTGGGCGTCCTGGTTCGGGCTTGGTGGTTCTTCATCTGTTCTATCTGTGGGATGTGTGAGTGTGTCCCCCTGCAAAAAAGGGTTGTGCAAGCGAATGTGATGCGTGAGTACCTGAGACGTACGTACTCTTGGTCCTAGTTCGCGCGACTAAAACAAGAGACGCTCGCTTGGTTTAAAATCTCTAACTTCGTCAGCGAGCTTGTCTATGGTAAGTGCCATTATAAACAGCAACAACAATAAGTGTCTTCATATTGAACACTACCACAGGGCACTTATAGGTAGATAAAACTCCGTACAAATTAAAATTTTTTTCCTTCTTTCTCTCTCTGGTTTATATACAAAAAGAAAGCATTGTAACACTCAAAAATGTTCGACCAAGAAATTTGAGAGTAATTTAATTAGAGCAGTTTCCATTTTCTTTAAGAAAAATGTGAAAATTCTGTCTGCCTGTATATAAACGTGATATTTCCTGCTTACACGTGCAGTTTGACATGATGTATGAAAAATCAGTACTAACTAGAGTTAGGAAATTCTATATGAAGTCTTAAAATAAAAATTGTGGATGTATCACTAATTTTTGATGAAATTCATCAGACAGAAATTTTGCATCTGTAGGCGTGTATCTTCATGGAACTTAACTTTCACCCGAATAGTAGTATGGGAAATATTATTGATATTTTCTGTCAAAGTTGAACCCAAAGTAATCGATTTTAATATTAATAATAAATAATAGTTTCTCAGTTATTAGATAAATAATCATTTCAACTTGCAATTCTTATGGATCTTTTAATGTTCAGTCGCAAGTATTTAAACGTCTTCATAAACTTGAATAAAAAAAAAAATAATCCGGAAATATTTTATGGTTAGTTAAAAAATTAATAATTTCCTAGTTAAAATTTCTTTGTTTAAATAACCATCTTAAAGAGAAAAGAATCTTGTTAATTAATAAGAAATGAATCAAAAATGCAATCATTATAAAATTCAAATAAAAATAAATGTTTTCTGAACCAAACTTATAAAAGATGCATTGTATTGTATATTGAAGCAACAAATAATCTCATTGAAAACTAATGAATTTCCCAAAAACCTTTGCAATATAAAAGTTTTAATAAGAGAGGGTTTATCTTGTTTCTTTTATTTTTTATTCACAACTAAAAATAGGCTTTCTAGCTCATTTTAACTAACTCAATAGATGGCGCTGAAGCCCTTCAATTATTACTTAGGAAGACGAGGGACTTTTACTGGGAGTAATAGGCGAGTGGGAGTGCAGCTTTGGACCTGGGTGAGGTGAATGTAGATTTGCTTGCAACTGGTATGTTCTTTACTTTCTTGTTTTAAGATATTTTTTGGTTTATGATTGAGTGGTCTTTTGTAGTTTGTGTTTGTTCTATTGTAATTTGCTTGGATTTGGAAGTAATAATTTGCTTTATTGTATAATTTATTGTCTTATATTTTAGTGGAATTGTTTTATCTCTAAGGCCTCAATTTCTGAGAATTTTTGCGTCACGAGGGATCAATATTTTTGGACGAAAGTCAGACCCCTCACAGGAAAAATCCCTAGTTTGAATCCCTGCCTGAGGGTGGCCCTTGAGAAAATCTTCAGGCCGGATACATCATATCTTTCTTTTTGATTCTTTTTGCATTAAACTTAATATTTTTTCAAATTTATTAATTAATAAGCTATTCAAAAATAATTAAAAAGAATATAATTTAAGTTATACTGAAATCATCGTTACACAGTGTGACATGTTTAATTATTACCTCCCCTCAATATTTTGATTTATCTATCACTAGATTGATAAATAAAAATGTGTACAAATAAGAGAAATCCATTTTACTAGTGACCACTGAATCATGGATATTATTATTATTATTTTTTATATTTAAAGAATTACCATAAGAATGTTTCAAAAATATGACTCTGACATTCAACTAAAAATAATGTAGTAAAGGTGCCAAAAAATGGTAGCTTAAATAAAATGATACGATCTGTAGAGCACCATACACACACGTATACATTTTTCTATGGAGTTTGGTATTTATTATCTTCATATTAAGTATTAAATAAATATCTCCATATTAAAGCTTCTTAAAATGTAGTTCACAATGAAGAATTAATTTGTTAAAGAAAATTGCGTTTCAATCGTTTTAACTACAAAAATATTTATTTTAATCAACTCCGAAGAACATTGAGCGTATAAGAACGACATACAGAATCAGAATAATATGCAAGCGAAGCTGCAATAAGAGAAAAACGTTCTGCGTCACAGTTACAGTTAATCCATTGCTTAAGTAGACATAATAATACAGTTAACAATGAAAACATGGAAATTAAAAATTAGACAGTCAAACAGTTCATGAATTAAAAAGAGTTTTTCAATTCTGTTGTTCAATCAGCTACACTTCTTTATTATTACTGTTCGTTTCAGTATTCTGAGACGACCTTTTCTTCATGATTCTATTTCATTAAGGGGAGAGATGCAGAAGGATGAGCGCATTTCCGGAATTCTTCGTAATTCTTTGACTTTGATTCTCACCCTATTAGATACTTTTTTGTTCAGTTTTTTTTTTCACGTGTACGTGAGTATCGTTACGTTTCTGACCGCATTATTTTAATTCAGTCCGCAAGTAATCCGAGTTTATTTTATTGTTAAATGTAAACATCTCTTCCTTTCATCCCTATTTTGACGAATTAAACTCATCCTAACGCATGCGCAATAGCGCAGAAGGTTTTAGAATCCCTTGTCAAACAATAGTGATGAAATATAATTTATTTTGAATCATGCCTCGTATTGTTTTCATTAGATCGCTTTTAATATACTATCAAAATGTAATATTACTTACAATATCTGGATGACAACTGGAATGATAAATCTGCTAATGCGCAATATTAAGAGATAATTTTAAGCACTTTATTCAAAACAATTTACATTCGGGCTCGGGAAGAATCCATTAGATTAAACCTATTCTCCCAAATATAGCTAATTTAAATATCGATTCCTTCATAATAGTCGATTAACGAGCAAACATATGAGTGTTTTTGTTACAAATATGATTCATATTCCCAGACGGCTTCAGTACTTACAAAAAAGAAAGGAAATAATAAAAAAAGGAAGTATAAATCTCGAGACGTAGCTCATTACCGGGGGGGGGGGCAGCGTTTTCCCTTCTCTTCAAACCAAAAATTTCCCTTTTCAAAAACCAAAACGCTTCCATTCGACGTACCTACTTACATAACAATCTCCTTCCACAAAAAGGAGGGAAGAAAAAAAATCATAAGGCAAAACTGAAATACAAAAGATCTAAAAAAAATGAAAGAATGAAACAAAACAAAATCAAAAATAAAGGCCAAACGATAAAAAAGAAGAGAAAAAAAAATATCGCTCCCTAACGCGTTTGATTTTGAAAACTTATCCGTATAATGTTTTCTGGAAGCTTTGTGGATGCGATACATTGTCTTCCTGTTGGAGGTAGGGAGGGGTGGAGTAGACAGGAAATTATTTAAATGAGATCACGTGATCGTCGTTTTGTGGCGCCTTAAGCCTTCTCGGTGAGCATCCCCTACTCCACCCACTCCCTTCCTCAAACCAAACGATCTCCATCAGTATGCGGATCAGATGGGGGATGCTTAGGCTTGGGGAGGGAGATAGACAGGGAGAGCGTGGAGGACGGGGAATGAGCTGCTAGAGTGAACTGGTTACCTGAGCGCATTCATTAATGCCATCTAATTGGTGCAAAATTTATTGCATGGCACGGACTATCTATGAAAGGCATAGATCTATATTATTTACCTCAGTTACGGTTACGAGAGTCCAGTTGGGGTTGGGGAGGATATGTTTGGAGTGGTCAAGTACCTGGATACGTTGAATTGCTCTCTTCATAGAATATTCCCGGCAGACTAAGTAATTAAAATTCTCAGTAGAACAGCATGCAGGTGTTTTGTTTACCGTCATTTAATAATACCCAATGAATATTTTATTCTTGTGGAATTTTCTACTTTATCATAAAATGTGTTTTGCGAATGGGTTTAAGGAGTTAAAATTATACCAAGACAAAGAGACTCACAATGGTTGATGTAACAATAGATTAAAAGTGTTAAGCATGGTGGCAATTCCGTAAACAATGTAGAAACAGACATTTAAAATACTGGTGCAAAACCTTTCTAATGAAAATAAAGAATTAACAAATTTTTTTCATTCTATATATGTTTTTTTTTCTCATTCTCTCATGATGAAATCGTTTTATTTTGAGTTACTGTAGAATATTCATATTTTAAACGGTTTCCAATATTCTTTAGAAATGAAAATGTAAATACAAGCTTTAAGTTTCGGTTTTATTTATACTTCTAAAGGAACTGTTTGTACGTATGTATACATTGGCCATCGGCCTAGAGCACCCAAATTCTTCAATAATTCTTAATTCTTCCTAATGACTTAGAAAATGAGAGCGTGTGTCTCGAAGCATTTTTTATTTTAATTAATTAAATATTAAGCTAGGTTATGGCAATTTCCTACAATAACTTCTAGAAATATTATTTCAAAAAAATTATTCAAAAAATTGAATTTTAATGTTATCATTTTTATTACCTTAAACTTTGTTATGAATCACTAAACTGGAAGTGTGGTAAAATATACTTTTTCTGGTGCGTCATCTATTATCGTGGTTCTATTTTTTCAAGAATTTCGCCAAAATTTTCTGAATAAATAGAGTTAATACATTTTTTTTCTTTTTTTTTACCAACATTGATTACTTTATTGTAATCTATTTGTTTTATTAATATATATAAATTTCATTAATATCTTTTAAACTGTCAGCATTGCTTTTCTCATCGTTCCATGTTATTTTTCCTTCTCCACCGAGCGCTTGCAATCATGAAACTGTTTTTATTCATTTTTGCATTTTTTTTATTGCGGTTATTTCCCTTTTATGGCCAAATATAACAAGAAGGTGAAAAATATTTTTCTCCAATCACTATTTAGTATTGTTGAACACTTTCAAACATTCCGCAAATAAATATATTTTAGTTGTTATTATTGTTTTATAAGTCCTTTTTATTCATCTGGACGCTTGCAATAATTTTTTTCATTGTCTCTTCGTTAATGCGGTTGTTTCATTTTTAAATTCAAATGATTCAGAAAGCAAAACACGATACTATCTGAAATATTTCGTTAAAATTCTTCAAATAAATGCAATTAATTTTTTTGTATAAATGCAATAATTTAGAATTTTCTCATTAGTACATTTTAGTCATCTGGACACTTTCATTTTATTTTTTGTTTGTAATTATGATTGTGTCGCTTTTAAAGTCAAGCATATAAAGATTTAGTTTAGTTATATTAACGCCCCGTTTTAAAGCAACACTAGGGCCATTTTGGGACGGACCTCGTAATTTTGAACCGCTGTCAGATGACGAGGACGACACCTGAGCTGGCACTCTCCTCTCCACTCTAGAGGGAGGACGTTTGGCACCGACGGTTTTAACGTGTACCAGACTGGCGTACACGACGGCTCTCCAATGGAATCGGGTCACGAACCTAAAACCCTCCGGTTCCGAGGCCGAAACCTTACCACCAGGCCACCACGACCCTCAAGCAAATAAAGAAACAAAAGTAAACAAATAAATAAAATATAATAAATATTTCCTAAGTAATAATATAAAATAAATATTTTTTTTAATTTATTAAATTTTTTAAATAAATGCAATTAACATTTCTTAATTGTGAGCGTCTTGTTAATCTATTTTATTAATTTAGATAAATCCATTTTTATTCATTTTCTGTCTGTTTATGCGGTAGCTTCATTTTTAAATTCAAATGTATTGGGAAGCGAAATAATAATAAAAGCATTTGAAATATTTCCTTAAAATTCCTCAAATAAATATTATATTTTTTTCTTTGTCTCTTTTTATTGATTACGTAATTGACCTTTATTTTTTTTCTCCTTATTTAAACACTTGCAGGCTTTGAAACATTTTTTCCCTTCGGTTATATATATCGAATGAGAAGAAATTAAAAAATCATTGTTCCAAAATGTATACTTCAATATACAATTTACTTTGCAACACCTAAAACATAAAAGCAACAATATTGTTAATTTCCTAATATTTGCAGATATTTTTTGAAATACCAAGATTATCTAGGTAAGGATTTTTGTTGTTGTTGTTGCTGTTCTTGAGATATGAGATGGAGTAAAGAATTGGTTTATAAGATTCTCATTTAAACATCATCATCACAGCAGCCCCAGATTCATTTGCAACCATTATAATGGTAAAATACTTCATTCATGTGATGCGATATGGCTACGCTTACATGTAGTTTTTGGCGTTGAAAAAGTCTGATATTTCTTGCAAAAAGAGATCTCTTACAAAGAATATGTGAACTATAATACCGATATTATGATTTTGTTGATTATACAGGGTGTTTCAACGAACCGTTTCAGAACTTCTAAGAGGGGTAGGGTACATCCTGACATCTCGAAATCATAGAGCAATGTGAGGTCGGAAATGCTTTCCTGAAGCGGTGTGTACACAGAAGCACCATAAAGAAAAGAGACCGTAAATGAGGAATCGTTTTAATAATACATGAAAAGAAGCAAAAGGTACATGGATTAAAGTAAGTGTTCGAAGTTTCTTCCACGAACTACAATGCACGCCTCACATCTCCGACGCATGGACATCCGAACATTCTGGAATACTCCAGGCATATCTCGAATCTCTCCTGCAGCTATTGAGATTCTTGCAACGAGCTCCTCAGCAGTGTCAACAGGGGTGTCATAAACTAGCGATTTCATATGACCCCAGAAATAAAATCAAGACATGATTAATCGGGTGACCGAGCAGGCCAAAGCAAGGGACCCCCACGTCCGATCCACCGTTGACAAAATGTGACATCCAGGTAGTTACGAACATCTCCGCTATAATGGGCAGGGACTCCATTGTGTTGGAACCACATTGTCTGTTGCGTCGATGCAGAAATCTTTTCATCTCTCAAAAGTTGTGGCAATACTTGCTGCAGAAAGAGCAAGTACGTAGGTTCGGTTAGACGACCCGGTAACAGGTAAGGTCCGATGAGATGACCTCCCACTATACCGGCACATACATTGACCGAAAATCGATTCTGTGCTGCACGACGTCGTATTGTATGCGGGTTCTTAACCGCCCAGATATGGTCGTTATGCGTGTTGAAAATTCCTTCCCTTGTGAAGGATGCCTCATCGAAAAGCACCACTTCAGCAGGAAAAAGGGGATTTGTAGCACATTTTCCCAGGTACCACTGTGCGAAAACAATACGAGGTACATAATCCTCCGGTTTCTGTGTCTGGACACGCTGCACGTAAAACGGATGCATGTTTTCTGCTCGGAGAATTCCCCAGATGCTGCAATGGGAAACCCCGACTGCGTTTGCTACACTTCGTGCACTCGTTCTTGGATTCCCCTGTACATGCTGCAGCACATTCTGTTCTGCGTCTGCAGTCCGTGTTGTTCTTACCCTGTCCTTGTGAGCTCTTTCTAATGAACCTGTCTCAGCTAACGTCTGGTGCAGTTTTGCAAAGAAATTACGATTGGGAATATGCCTCGTCGGATATCGTTCAGCGTACAAACGCTGTGCGGCTGGCTCACTACAATTTGCAGCCCCGTACGAGGCATATTCCCCGTATCATCCCGTACGAGGCCCCGTATCATCCATCCTACTAACTTGGCGTTCTTCTGCGAAATGAAGATTCCCTGCACGAAAGCTCGGACTTTTCGCACAACGCGTCTACCGCGTCAGGAAAGCATTTCTGACTGCCCATGGGTATATGATTTTGGTTCATCAGGATGTGCCCTACCCCTCTTAGAAGTTCTGAAACGGTTCACTGAAACACCCTATAATTGTTGAATTATTAAAAACAAACTATCTGAAACCATTTTAATAGATGATAAAAATATTTATGATGATGTTAAATCACCTTCCTTTAAAGACGCGATGAATTCCACTGAAAAACTTCGAATTTGCATTGTGTGTCGAAACATTAATGTAATAAAACATACTAAATCGATTTATGATACTGCATTTAAGGCTCGTACACAAGTAGAAAATCTGATAACAGATTATTATTTTTTTAATTAAATGTCCACCTGCCTGTACTTAATTTAGATTTAAAAAGGATATACAATTCATAAGCAAGATATGCAATTAAATATGATTTTTTCACTTTCATGATAAAGGTTTTGTGATATTTTTAATGCAATATGATTAATGTTTCATTTTTATTTTTATAATAAATTATAAATTTATTTATTGTTTTTAATATTAATTAGTAATATGCTAATACTACTTTCACAAGATATAAAAGGGTTTTTAACAAAAATTTACATAAGACAAAAATTTATAATGATAACGTTGTTTATAAAACTTCTATTATATCGAACTTAAAATAATATACATTAATAATTTTACATTTTTCTAAATGTATGATTTTTATATTATATATTTCTTTTTACACATTGTTTTACGACAATCTCCTGGGATGAATATAGATGGTGCGTCACTGTATACATTTATTTGTAAATTTTATTGTACTGATTAACAAATCACGCTTTTAACTAAATCGTGCATCGTGCAACCTATAAGTTTTTGGCTAAAAGTTTTTATTTCCATTTATAAGCTTCACATGGCTGTTCTAAAGTGCAACAGTGAGTAATTGGAAATCTTTTTTTAATGTTTTTTTTTATAAATATTTGTACAAAGGACTGATATATGACAATATCTGCAATAGAATAAGATTTAATTGGGAAGCTTGAGAAGATGCCCAGATATTGTTTCATGAAAAATTCTACCATTAAAAATGCTATTTAAAATATTTTTTTTTCTTTTCATGGTAAAAATATATATTGGTAAAGCGGGACTTTTATTTTAATGCAGAATCGTTATAATCTGACTTATGTCACTGAGATATTACTTAATTCATAATGTTGACATTTCTCACATTCTAATTTAATTTCACACAAAAAAATAATTAAACTTTTTTTCTACATTCTTTATGAATTATATGCAGTCAAAATACACATCTTTTTTTTTTGTAAAAAAAAATAAAAAGTCATGCATTTTAGGGTAAAAGCGAATGATTTCAATGCATACCTAAAAGTTTTCATTTCACTTTTAGCAAGTATTATTTTTCCTATATCTTAAGTCACCTATTAAAAAAAAACTAGCAAAAATTATTTGTGGATAATATTTTAAAATCACATATTTCACAGATAACCTCACAAAGTTGATCCATAGCACCACTGGTTATTTTCCAAAAATGACGCAAAGTGAGCTATAAGAAATTTCCACTGCCACATCTAATGTCTTTATCCTCGAACATTTTCATTGCAACTATGATACCCTTTCGTTGATTTATAACAAATATTGGACTTTCGTCCATATTATTTATAAGAAAAAGGTAGTAAAATTATTTATATTTTAAACTCACATATCTCGTTCTAGTCCTTCCAGATCATCTATGGGTGCACCAGGAATTCTCCCCAAAAAATGACGCATCAGAAATATCCGCTACATCCAATGTTTTTATCTCCCACCGTTTTCACTGTAACTGTAATAGCCTTTCGATGACATATAACGAATATTGTTTTTCGTCCATGTTAAGTTATTTATAAAAAAAGCATTGTAAAATTATTTAGAGATATTATTTTAAACTCACGTATTCCATTCTAGTTCTTCCAAATCATCTATGGCCTCACCAGGAATTCTCCCAAAAAATGATGCATAGCGAACCATCAGAAATTTCCGCTACAACATCTAATGCCTTTATCTTCGACCATTTTCACTGCATCCGTAACCATTCTGTGCCCAATCGGGGCACACAAAACACCGTCGGATCTTTCCGCGCTCAAAGTGTTTACCGCGAAAGAAAGTTAAATTTTCGACTTTTTCCTCAGAACATTACGACCTTTGGTTAAGACTTTGGGAATCCTTTTTAGCCCTAGTAGAGCTAGGAACATCAAATCAGTATCAAAATCTTCCACAGTCCTCCCCAAATTGCACCGATATATACCCGGGTCTGATAAGCCCTAAGCTAGGCCCTGGGATATCTCCTAGCTCCGGGCATAATCCCCTCGGCTAAGCCCCTCCGATCCAGAATGTGTCGGCCCAACCGTTGTGATCGGCTGTCTTCTTTTCTTGCGTTGTTTTGTTTTTAACATTTATTACTGGTGGAGCTTCCCTTTCCGGCCGCCAGATGCCGCTGGTGGTAGTCTGAGCATCACTAGGCCTACTACGAGACTTCAGTGACGGGAAATCGGAAGGGGGGTGATGCGGGAGTGACGTCGGCAGCTGTCGGCTGTGACGGGGGTGAGGGGCACGGTGGATTGTAGTAGGATTCCAACGCTGGAAATGTAAGCTTCACCCTTAAGACTATGAGGCTGGGAGAGTAATTTATGAGTTGAGTAAATTAATCTAGAGTTTTTAGAAAGAAGCATTCGTCATGGTTTTTTTTTTTTTTTTTTTTTTTTTTTGCTGTGTGGTGTAGGATTTAAGTTTTCAGGCACTGAATACGGCTTCCTGCTCCTATGCCGTCACAACAACGCCATTATTTCTGTGTTATTTTTATAAAATGCATTTATAGTAGTTGTTTATTTGTTATTTCGGCGAATTTGTAGCGAAACCAGGACTTAGAGTGCTATATATATATGAAACGGAGCACTCAAATTATTAATTTCAAATGGTGGAGGTTTTGTAGTCAGCAATAAACTAGTGGCATCACCATGCGACGCTATCAACTAAAATACTAGAATAAGTAGTTTTAAAAACTTTTACTTCGAGAAATTTAAATTAGTACGTTAAAATAGATGACTCAGTTGATAAGCCTATCGAAAAAAATAAATTAATTTAATGTTTTCAACTTCTAAACACTTTTCTTAAGAAGACTGTGGACTAGGCATTTTCGCCTATTATTTATTTGGAGTTATGAAATTTTTTTATGCATATTTATTATAATATATTACTATATAATAACTTTAAAAAACTTCTTGAAACAAAATAAATTATTTTTAAAAAGTTAAAATATATATAATTCTTAATAATTTCAAAATGTTTCAGGTGACGTAATTTTTATTTTTTCCATTATTTGTTCTTATTATCCAATGTAACATTATTTTAAACAAAACTGGGAATGATTTTATGTTTCAAGTTAACAATTAATTGTTTTAGAAAAAAAATTTATGTAAACGCATTAAATTTTTATAAGAATTTTTGGATTTCGTGTGTTAAAATTAACTTTTAACTGTTTAAAGAAACTCGTAATATAAAATACACAACCAGTTTTCTTTTAACGTTTAACTGAAATCTTTGTTATAAATATTATGTAATTTCTTCAAAACTTAAGACACTTAAAACATTATAAAATGTTTCAATATAATTAGGACATTATTTGAAAAGTAGTCTATAAAAATATATTTATTCCTCTACGCACTTCAAAAATTCATTTTACTGAACAATATATTCTATAATGCTATTTTATTTTAATATAAACATATATTTTGATGATGAAACAATAAAAACGGAATTTCATATTTTCGTCAATTTTTGTTAATTTTAAAGTCCACTGTCTCCTTAATAAAAATGTTTGATTCGCTTCTATGCTAATTTTTTGGAAAATTATTTATATTTGTATTATTTTGATTTTAAAGTTATTTCGCAACATCAAATATCATGTTTCCTCATTCAAAATTTTGGTAAACTCTTCTTGTGAATAACCTCATAAATTAAAATTTTATTGATACTTTTGTTCAAATTCAATGAATAATTTCTTAATAGATTCTACAGTTCCTGAACTGTCGATTAAACAATATGTTCATTCATAAAGATTATACAACTGTTTTGACGTTTTATAATGCTAAACGGGAAAAAAAATTCATGTTATTTATCAGTTCAATATTTAAAGGTTGGATAGAAAAATGGCTTATTTCTTAATTCAAAAATTAGGTAATATATTTTTTAAATTATCTGCAAAATTTTGAATGAACCATTTGACAAACTTCCAAACTATAATTTTTTTTCTCTTCGTTGAATTTTCTAATTTTTTTAAGTTAGGAAAGAGAAATATAAATAGGAAAAAATAAATATTTCCGTATTATAAATAGAAAAAAAAAGTTAAAACGCGACAGTAAATAAATACCGTAAAGAATAATTTTACAGAATTTTTTTAAAAATTTTATATTGAACATAACCACATAACTTAAAATAGATTAAAGTGACCATAGTAACGAAAATATTTTATTTGAATGCAAGCACACATATGCGTTCAGAAACTTCAGAAGTGTACCATAACATTTTTTTAAATTATTAATTTTGTTTTTTTAGCTGAACAAAAAAAAAGTAAAGATATGAAAATTTTATTTAAACTATCAATTTAAAATCTAATCTTTAATCTAAATAAATTTTTACATTTTCATACCTATTGTTCTGGAAATTCCAGATTTTAATTTAATGTCATTTCTGTTATATTGAAATGTTTTCTTAATTTAAGAATCAGGAAAATAGTGATATTGTCATCGAAAATGCTAAATTTCATGATAAAAATGTATTTAAGGCATTGTAAATAAACTAATGAACATGCTTTAAAAACTGTAAAAAATCTTAAAAGAAATTAATATCCATTTTAGTAACTAATTTTTTCGAAAAGACAGATTTAATATAAAAATTTTATTAAGCTTTTTTTACAATATTAAATTATCAATACATTTAAAATAATGAGGGAAACTAAAGAAACAATACCCAAATGCATATTTTTTTCAACAATTAATTTTACCACTTTGCTTGTATAATTAACCAATTAAAATTATTTATATTTAAACTGGTGCAGTCTAAAGAAGATGAGCAAGAGATGATGCCCGTTATTTGATCTTACTGACAAGCAGATATATGCACAACAATGCAAGCGAAATGTAAAGATAGTTATATGCTGGCACTGGACTTAGTTACATACTAATTATAAATTTCAAAATTCATACCCTGTGTAAGTTTTTTGGCTAGAACACAATCGAGAGAAAAGCGATTGGAGAATTAACCGAAAACATCAGAACTGTGAAAGCAAGACCTCTCTTTTCACACAATACTACATCTCTTAAATTAGAGATTGAATAATGAGATGGATTGAATAATAATAATCTCTTAAAATATGGGGTTGACCCAAATGAGGATAACGTAAATGTACTAATATAAAAAATATACGGAGGGGAGGAACCATAATAATTTCGCTTAAGCCACCGAATATTCTGGAGCCGATCCTATATATAGCAATTCAGATATTCGTATTCCATTCCGAAGTAGTCCTCGTCCTGTTTCAAAATAGTTCGTTAATACAAAGGAAACTGAAAAAATTTGTCATCAATATATTTCATTTTTTTTTCTAAAATTTATTTTTATACGGTCCCCTTTCATGCAAAACTTCGTTTCTTCCTCTCATTCTTCTGCAAACAAACGAAAGCGAATCTAGAAAAGAAGAAACAAAAATGAAAAATAATAAGAATAAATAAATTACAAAAAAAAAAAAACAATAGGGAGCACTAAAAGTAAAAGGGGGGGGGAGGGCGAGAAGAGGAAGAAGGAATCTTCCGTACCGCTTGAAAGAGTGACGGCAAACGATCCGTTAAACCCGGCAGGGCTCTGGATGGAATCAAATTGCCGTATCAATTAGGTTAAAAATTAAGTCATTTCAAGGATTAAGCGCGCAACCGACGCTTATTTTAAGAAGGCGGAGTGACAGATGTTAGTTCTGGTCGTGGTGGCTTACGTCGCCGTCTTAAATTCTGGCGGCTAAGCTTATGCGAAATGATGCGGCCAGGAGAGAGAGCTCGGAATGGGTCCGAAAATTTCACCGCTCCGTGGAGAAGGTAATCGAAAAGCACCGCTGTTTTCCAAGAGATGAGGGAATTCCGGATTGATCCGGTCTATTTCAGGTTATAGGAGAGAAGTTTTCCTTTTTAGAAATGCAAGGCACCCATTCTTGGGCTGTTTTAGAAATTTTTCTGTTACTTCGCTGTTCAAAAACTTTTTGTAGTGAACTAAATGGTTATTTAAATGCAATGTTATAAAATTGTGTCCGTGAAATAGTTATGGCATAATTAAAAAGCATTTAGATTTTCTAATAAATCAATACCGTTAGAATGAATAATAATGATAAAAAAAAATTCGACAATTGAAAAATTTTAATAGCCTTTTGGGAAATTCTCGATTACATTATCTTACTAGCCTTTCTGCGTATCCGAATTAGCTCTTAGATTCTCTTATTTATATATGCAATTTACCGCCATAGATTTTAAAAATATTTTTTATTTTTCTAATACATTAATCATGTCAAATTTGTGATATTGTTCTAAAAATCTTGTAATGAAATTACTTTGCTTTTTTGAAAAATTATTGCTTTTCTTGTTTATTACTTTCTATAAAATTTTAAAATGTTATTCGTTATTTTTAATTTCTTATTTTACTTACAATCATTATTTGGAAACTTTGCAAATTATGAGAGCATTTTCTTATTTTCATTTATTTTCTTAACACATAATTAACGCACATACGTGCGTTAGAACTTATGTCTTAATTTATTTCCCCTCCACCAAATCACCAAAATTCATGGTTTGGTTTAGTTATATTGTCCCGTTTGTAGCAACACTTGGGCTGTTTTGGGAAGGACCTTGTAATTCTGAATCGTGGTCAGATGACGAGGACGACACCTGAATTGGCACCCCCCTCACCACTCCACACCAGCGAGAGGACGTTTAGTCAGGACAGATTTAACGTACAACAGACCCCCTTATACGGCGTTTCTTCGGTGGAATCGTGTCTCGAACCTGAAACCCTCCGGTTCCGAAGCCGAGACCTTACCACCAGGCCACCGCGACGCTCCGCAATTCGTGGAAAATTATTTGTAGCATTGAATTTCTAACGATTGTTTTCTAAAAGATAATACGAGTTACTTCTGAAAGAAATTGCCTCATTTCAAAAGAGTTTGTTTTATATTTTCATCTCCGAAATTTTTTTTGAATTATTAAAAAACTTTAAAAATTATCTTGTTTATTATTTTCTATGAAACTAATTTTTTTTTTTTTACTTATTATCACTACTTGGAAGTTTTATATGTTGCGAGAGTATCTTTTTATTTTCGTTCATTTTCTTGACAACGCATTATTGTATTTTAATATGGTATTGTATTTAGGTTAACGTAGTGTTTACCACTTGTGTGTTGAGAAATTCTTTACGTGGTAAAGCAAAGAGAAAAAAAAAAGAAAAGAAAGCTAGTATTATAAAGAGTTGATTTAAAAATAATGACAGACAGCTAGCACATTGGCAAAAATAAAACATTGCGTCCAGAATATGATAAGTGATGCAATAAAACTAGATAATGAAAGAAAAAAAAACCCTTAGGCTTAAATCATCATTAAACTACGATGTAGGTTAAAGATTCGAAATTCCAAGAATTTGAAAGGCAAATTCACCTGAATCTATATAAATGTTCAGCAGATATTATATTTTCAGTTTATATCTATTTTATTTTACATATGCTCCGAAGTATTGCTTCAAAGTACAATCAGATTAAAAAATACAACAATATATTTTTATCAAATAATAAATATAGCAAGTTTCAAATACGACATGAAACCTCACATGTAAATTAATTTCACATGAACATGTGAATAAAATGTATCCTAAAAACATTTAAAAAAGAAGGAAAGAATCGAACCCAAAAGCCGCCGCCCTGACAGATAGTTCGGGGCGCATTGAACTGGAGAGGTGATTGATAAAACTGTATTAGTTCCGGTTTTTGTCGTATTTTCTGCTTATCAGATAACAGCGACAGGAAATTGACATGGTAGGATAAAACAAGATACCTATGCACTTGACAGGGCAAGGCTGTCTGGAAAATGTCTACAATGTGTTAGCTACATCATCAATATTTTTTTAATCAAATCAGGAAGCTTGAGACGATTTTTTTAAAAGCTGCTTATGTGGGTTATTATAAAACAAAGATAAAAAATTAAAAGTATCATTGTTGCATTATTTAAAATTTGCCACCTTTGGCGACTAGTTAATATTGACTGTGTTTCATTTGAATTAAGTTCCTTTCGTATAATTTTATGCTTATGATTTCCTCAATAAGCTATTCTTAAGTATCAAATTTTGACAGATATTTAAGTCGCGTTATTGTAAAGTTAAAAACTTAAATATCCGTAAAATGTAATTCTAACTGCACATTGCCTTCTGCAGAAATAAACTTTCATTTTCTAACTTCTCATCTAAACTGCGCAGATAATTAGAAAAATTGTCTTTCAGCAAGGGTAGAAAATCACATGATTAAATAATTAATGATATAATGAAAACGATTTGAATTTCAAAGCAATATTTTTGAAAAGCCTGCAAAAAATATATTTAAAAAATTGTCAAAATTCAGGAAAAAATTTTACTCTCATAAAATTGATAGTGAGTGATTTTATTCTAGAATTTTCATTGAGGCAAACTTTGAAATTGTCAAATGAAATCATAAATAGAGATATTCGGAGTTTCATAACTCGATCAGTTTTAGTGGCAAAAATGCCAAGTTAAACTTTATTAACAATGTTTATATATTCACTTTTTAGATAATAAATTATTATAATAAATTATTTACTAACCTCTACTAAAAATAAAGATGAATATGTCTGTGTACGAAATTTGGCAAGCAGAAAGTAAAAATTTGGCAAAAATGTACTAAAAAGATTAAAAAGATCCACCTCGAAGCTCTTTTTTGAAAATTTTAATTGAAATTATTATTAATTTAAAATTAAATATTGCTCAAAAAATATTTTACACCATTTTAAAATTTTTTAAATTGTTTTTTTAATTATACTAATTTAATAATTACACATATTTTTTTCTAAAGTTTGGCAGTTGTTTTTTAATTGTCTGAATTTCAACAACAGATTACATTGTAGCTCTAAAATTCAAATCGTTTTCATTATTTCATCAAATATTTAATCGCATGATTTTCTGAGTGTTGAAAACTGTTTAACAAGGATTCTATTTAATGACTGTATAGTTTACAAAACGAATAAAACAAGGAAACTACGAAAGAGAATATAGATGAACCGCAAATTTACGTTTATAATAGTTCTGTGATTTTTCCATTAGAAAGTTCCATGTAATAAAGGGCGCATGTGTAAGACAACTAAAATAATCTCGCTTTAATTGCTGATTAATTTGATAGAAGCATGGACTTTAAAATATATCTAGATTTTAAAAGAATTAAATGTAACCAATATCCCCGCGAATCAGCTGGTTACTAAAGGCGACTAGTTAAAAATGAAATCTATTTGAAATTCAATAAAAAAAATATAATCTAACTGTAAAAGTAAAAGAATTATCAAGTTCGCATCCTAAAATGGTTATAAATAGTAGTTTTCATAATTCAAATGTAAAATGTTATATTTTTAGTAGAAATTTTATCATAATTATATTGAATAAAAAATGATCACATGTGACTAAAAAGTGATTTCAAGTTATTAAGTTTGGAAGAAACAATAAAAAGGGGAAAGAATCATTATCATCTGTTGCTCCAAGGCTATAAATCACAACTTACAGCCCTACAAAGACATTGACAAAATATAATGATTTTTATGATAAATTTCTAAATATAGATATTAATTATAAATTCAATTAATTTGCAAAATTTTAATTTGAAAATATTGATTTTTAAGATAAATTTCTAAATAAAAAAAATTATTAATCTTAAATTCAATTGATTTGCAAAGTTTTTATTTGTAAGTATTGATTTTTAAGGTAAATTTCTAAATAAAAAATATTAATCATAAATTCGGTTTGGTAAATTTTGATTAGAAAATATTGATTTTTAAGATAAATTTTTGAATAAAAAATATTACTCATAAATTCAATAGATTCACGAAATTTTATGTGAAAAAAAAAGTGTCATTGCTTGAATTTCTTTCTTTTTACACGCAATTTAGATTATTTTCTGTAACGAATTTTATCTAACAACGATCAGAGAAATGAATTTCGAGTTAAAGAATATAATGAAAGTTTTTAATCTCAAAGTAGTAAAAATTTGTCGACTTCTATTTAAATCTTAAACGCAAGTTTGCATTCTAAATTTAACATTCTAAATTTAAAGCGCAACCACAAAAGTTATTCATAGAACATGTTCGTATAGGCTTTAAAAGAGAGTAGAAGGAACACTATTTTATGACATTGCAGCCCTGACAGTTGTATAGTAGAATCTTTTATAGACTTAAGTGAGGTCTTATCATAGATGAAATCTTTGGATTTGTGAAGATTTAAAGTATTTAACCTCGAAATTTAGATGGAAGTTGTGGCATTTAAATACAAAGTGGGAAAGTTAAAAATAAAAATAAAACTAAAAGGAGCGAAAGAAAAATTTTGCCTGTGGCAACATATTTGTGGACTCGTCTTAACCCCGATAAGAACTTTCGCAAATGGGAGGTCTTAAGGTCTAATATAAGATTGTGAGACAAAGCTCCCAAAGCAGTTGTGGACACTTTGTTATTCTTTCTCGCTTCTTTGTGTTTTGCTTCGAACTTAAATCTGATTTGGAGGATTTTTGTGAAACATGCTATCAGATCTGGTTGATTAATTTTTTGTGTGCGAGATTTCGCTATGAATAACTTTACGGTAGTCGTATATTAAATTTAATAAAAAATTTAATAAAAGTATAAAATAATGCATTTTCATTACTGAAATAAAACGTTGATTTTTTTTTATTTATTTGTTATTAAATTTCCAATTTATTATTATAAATATTAAATAATTTTCGAATTAATTTTTTTTTCTGAAATTCACTGCAAGTGGTTCCACTTGTTTGGAATCAAAATTTAACTAAATAATTTATATTAATTTTGTACATAAATGATTAAAAAATTATACAAAAGATATAATCATGAAAATAATTAATATAAGATAAAGATATATTATTATAAAAGAATCGAATTGTAAAATTAAATATAGGATATAATTATTAAAAAAATTGTAAAAAATGTTCATGCTTATAAAAATAAACAAATTTTTGGAAAAAAATTAAAGAAAAAAATTCATGCTCATAAAGATAAACTAATTTTTGAAGCAAATAAAGCAAAAACTTCCTACTTATAAAAATAAACAAATTTTTAAAAAAAGTAAAGAGCAAATTCATGCTTATAAAAATAAACAAATTTTCAAAAAAATTAAAGAAAAAACTCGTGTTTATAAAAAAAAAAAAACAAATTTTTGAAAAAAGTATGGAAAAAATTTATGCAAATTTTAAAATTTTGAAAGATTTTTATTAAAATTTCTTTTTATAATTCGGAATTCAACTGTGGTATATTAATTAAATTACAAATAGTGGTCTATTCATTGCGATTAAAAAGATGAGTTATTGAAATATTTATTTTTTAACTAATGAAGCAAATTGAAAAGCACGTTTATTTACTATTCTAGCTTCTTTTATATTTTTATTTATTATTTTATTATTTATTATTATAGAATATAACCAGTTAATATTACAAGTAAAAACGAATTTCAGAAACATTTGGTTTTATGCGTTTTAAACAATTGGTTTTTAAATAATAATAATTAAAAAAGATTTGATGCAAATTTAACTGTGATGATATTTTGTTGAGTTTATTGGATAAAGATTTAGAATGAAAGCTTAAGAGCAATAAAATAACCGTTACATGAAACATCTAAATATATTTCTCGTTTTTAAAGTTGCAATTGTGGCTCATTATAAAGAGAATTTTGCTACTCAACGATCGAAGTTTGTATTTTCTTAAAAATTGTAATTTCTTTTAAAGCAAAGATAATCACGCGTAAATTTATTTCTGACTAGCCGCCTTTGGCGAACAGCTATTACCCGGGAAATGGGTTTTAATAAAACGCCTTAATCATAAAGCTGTATTCATGCTTTCCAAAACAAATCTTTGTAGCTAAACAAAAGTATATGAAATATTGACAGGCATTAAAGCTGTGTTATTTTAATATCCTTGCACTTGTTCAGATTATTATTAACTTAAGCCTTCCTGATGGAGTTGAATCCCATGACATCAGAGTATTTCTAAAACTTTGAGATTCTGGGTAATCTATTTTTAACTGTACATTGCGCTTTCATTTCTTGATAATCCATGCAAAATTATCAGAGCTTTCCTTCTAAGCATTCGGCAAATGAAAGAAATCAAGTTTTAAATATTTTTATATATGGTTTTGGCGAATACATGACAAAAATTTGATATAAATAAAAAGATAATTTTTTTGAATTTTAGGAAGATTTAACAATTATTTTCGTGCTGCACCATTTGCAGAAGCTTTCACTGGAAAACGGGATAATTTCGCTAATTATTTTAATTGAAAATTTAAAAAGCGTCACCGAGGTGCATTCTTATCCACCAAAGCATATTGATAAATGTGATTGGTAAATAGATTGCCAAGATTGGTAAATGTGGGTCAAACAGGGTAAATGTGGGTAGTTTATACAAAAACCTACTTTTGAAAAACCGGTTTTCGAATACAATATTTTTTTAAAAAAAACCCGTTTTAGCTGGTTTTCAAATTTTTATTAAAAAAAAGGGGAAATATATTTTATTTCATTTATATAAAATAACAAAAAACGAAATAAATATCAAATTCAAAGTGAAAATATGTATAAAAATATTAAAGATTGCATATACATATTACTCACACAAAATAAGGAAAACTCAAACAAAATTTTCAAATAATATATTTTTTCCACTAATTTTAATTTCTCTTAAGAAAATAGAATTAAAAAAAAGAACATAAAATATCCACTGAACGGTGGCTAAGTCTTGTTTTTATTTTGGTCAAAATATTGCATGAAATTGAAAATACTCGTTCACTAACTATTTTATAGTTTTCATGACATCAAATAACAAATTTTTTTTTTGTTCTTTTATTCGTTGCCTCAAATAAAGAAAATTCACCTTTCAGTGTCTTTGAATTTGTAATTTTTTCTTTAGGGTCTTCAAGAAGCTTATGAATTGATTTTCCCATGGCTTCTTTTAAAAAAGCATTACTCTAATGAGTTGTTTCTTCGATTTCCTCTTCATCAGAATCGGTTTCCACATAAGAATTAGGAAATATTCTTTGCAATATCTTTCCAGAAAACTTAATAATTTCGGATTTTGAAATTAAAGAAAGTACACTAGATTTCTTCGCAGAACTAGATATGTCTTATGGATTTCGCAAATACAGCAAAAGAGTTGCCAATTCTACTTGTCTTCTTTCATGAATTCGTTCTTCTAAAGCATAATAATTTCAAACTTATTTCAGTGTTTAAATTTTTTAGTTCATTTAACAGAAACTCAAATATACCTTCACTTGAATAGAATGAATAGCAAATCAAATTTTTAAAATTAATTTTTACATAATAATGTGAATTCTTTAAACCGGTTTTCTTAAATTAAAAACCAGTTTCCAAATGTGACAAATTTTCTTTAAAAAACCGGGTTTGAAAAACCGCCAAAGCCTAGGTCAAACGCCTGATTCTTAGAATGTCAGCACACGCAACAGATATATACGCTGCACAACCCATTCATATTCATTATTAATAGAGATCCAGATAGAGAAAGATAGATTTTATTAAACTAAGAATTGGAAATCAAATTCGACTTTAAAACCTAGATCTAAAAGTGGCCAGTCAATTTTAGCCATTGCTCTTAAATGCAATATTTCATAATATCTCTATTTCTTCGCGATAAAAAAATTAACTAGTTGATAAAAATTGCTATCTGCCATGCAATTTTAAGTCTGTTTCAAGGTGTCTGAGAGTTAATTGATATATTATAAAATTCTTTAAAATATATAAAAGTAATGAAATAAAATGTTTTTAATTGAATTATAATTTATGAAACTAAATAGAAACGATTAGAAAGCCTTTGGTTTTTCATAGTAATTCATATTTCCTCAAGATTTTACACTATATTTTGAAAAGCATCTGTAAAATGTTAATAATTAATGACAACTAGGCGTTTCCATTAAATTCTGGGAATGGATATTTTTCAAAATAAAAATTTTGAAATCGTGTTGATAGCAAACGACAGAAGAATGTTCAATGTAGAATTCCATTTTTTTTTTTCTTTTTACACAATTTAGTAATAATTCATCCAATAATTCTCGGGTACTCTGTATTAGAACATTTTTCATTTGCATTTAAATTGTTAAAAATAATAATTGATTTCTTCTTCTTTTTTTTTTCGAAACTTTCGAATTGTTATCGGATTAAATAAAACTGAATTGCGTGTATACTTTTTATTAAAGTAAAATATAATTAAATTATAAAAAAACATATTAAATTATTTTTTATAGAAACTCAGTGATAAATAATAATAATGAAGTACTTATAATGAATTTTTGAAAAAATGATGATCATCCTAGACGCTTTTGCTAATTCAATCTTGATTTAAATTCTTCCTTATTACAAAAAATAAAATATAAAGATAATGCATACGAGGAATTATTGGACTTATTGAATAAGAAAAAACAAGGATAATTAAATTTTATTGAAAAGCCAATAAAAGTACTCAGGGTATAAAAATGCTGATATTTTAAAAACTCAATTGTTATAGCAATTAAAGTAAAAATAATAGATTTTGAAAGGCATTTTTAATAATTATGTAACACAATTATGATGCCCTTTCCTTGGGTTTTGCATAAAAATGTAGTTGCTTATGTGTTTCCGCTTTATTTTATTCGTGTATATTCTGATTTTTAGTGAAAGCACTTTTTAATTCAACTCAATTTTAGGTTTTATTTATAGTTACTATAATACTTAAAATTAAATAACATGTTTTAATAATGCCACTAATCATTAAGCAAAATAATGTCAATTAATTAAGGTATGCAAGAAGTTCTTTAAGTAAGCAATTTTTAAGAAAAATATTTTTCATATTATGTTTAATTATTAGGAAATTTTATCGTTTCTTTTGTAAAAGATTTTTTTTCTTTCAAATTATTTATTTCAGGAATGTATGTGAAATAATTTAATTGATATTTTTTGATAATTATGATTTAATCTTTTTCATTTGAAATAATTGCTATTGAGACATAATATGTACTGTTTAAATTGCGGAAAAACAATTTTGCATATATTATTTGTCTTAAATTAGTATCGAGAAGTTATAAAATTTTATCAAACAGATATAATGCAGAAATTATTCCAAGTACGGATTTTCATTCAATTTTAATTTCTATCATATGCATTAATAATTGAGAAAATTGTTAAATTTTGTGCTTTACTTTTTGCTTTAATATGAAGGAAAAGACTTATTTCTTTCTTTCTTTATTTATTTCATGTCTTTCATTCATAATAAAAGCACTGTTTTGTATGAACTGACTTTTCTGTGAGCCTGAATTGATTTTATTTCATCAATTTTTGCCTCACTCGCGCACAGTGGTGGATTTAAGTACTTTGCGGCTCTAGACAGCGCATGTTATGACGTCACTCTTTCAATGAACTGAACAATTCATTTAAAATTGTAGCACATTTTCAACATGTTAATACTTTATTTTAGATTAATTATTTTTCTTTATTAACTCAGCGAAAAAGTGTTTATTTTTATTTATCTATCGGGGTTCCGAACTGTCCTATAATCACGTTTTTTACTTAATATTATTGAAATAGATGTTTAATGTTAATTAATATTTAAATAATAAAGTGAATATAATGAGACATATAGAAACTAAAAACTAATCATACTTAATAAAATGTATTATCCCAATATTTTATAATTCATTGACTTTGCATATCTTATAACTTTATTTGGCAATTCTGAAAATAAAGTTTTTTTTTTTTTTTTTTTTTACCTATCTACTTGCTCCCCTAGTCTGCCTATCGGTTCTAGGTCGCTGCCTAATCGGAAATCATCCATTTTTTTGCATCATTAATGATTGAATTTTCTGTTTGATTTGACCTTTTTATGTTTGTAAAAGTGGAAATTGCAACTAATTTTTCACTTTTTAATGTACTAAAGTAATGCAATTTTGTACATTCACGAGATGCGGAAAACAATGTAATATATTAATATTTCTTAATTTAATCATCAATTAATTTATTTATTTATTTTAATTCTTATTACATATGAATGCCGATAACTCAATTTTGGTAAAAATTAATTTCAAGATTTCATAATATTTATAAAGCAATGAAATACAATATAATAAAACAATAAAAGTACATAAATAAATTTCTTTTATTTATTTCACTAAAAAGAAACACATTTTTATTATTTTTCTTTTTGATTTAAGTGAAAACTGTTTCTTATATATACGAAATTATATAAATCTGCTTTTTTAAATCTTCTCTTTAATTCATGCGTATGTTTTTCATTTAATTCATTCTTCTTTATTAATAATTTATGGAGGAAATTTTTATTATCAAAACTTATATACATATCGAAATATTTTTGTTCTATTAATTCTCGAGCATTTATCGAAACCATTGAAACAAATTCAGGAATTGGCGCACGAATAAATGATACATTAAGAAAGAATACTACATCTCCCCTCACACCATATTTTATTCCACCACAGTCATCTGAGATGGTCAGCTAGTTAGCTGGGAATATTGGTTTTGATTAATTTTAATTGTATCTGTTAAATATGTTACAGACTGCATATTATCTTTTGTGGTAATGTAATTTCATTTTTCATTCCTCATGTAGACTGTTCAGATGCTTAGCAGAATCTTTCTTCCTTAATTTTCCACAATAAAAGAAAATCACGCGATTAAATATTTGATGATACTATGATGGCGTTTGAGTTTCATTACCACAATTAAATTTATTCTTGAAAATTATAATTATAAATTTGTTAAAATTTAGGAAAAAATGTACTTGACAACTAAAACGGTATCAGTAGAAATAAAGTCAAAATGGTTAAAAATTGTATAAAAATCGGTTTGTGAAATGGTATTTTGGGAGCTATCCCGTAAAAACGCTAAATTCTAGAAACTGAAAAGTCAGCAAGCTAGCACGTGACCAGCGAATAAAGATATTTTTCAATATTGACACTTTTAAAGATTTTGAAATACAATTAGTAAACTTCAACAGTATCAATACATATCCTAGTTAGCTTCTATAATGTCATTTTAATGTTGCCACTGATTATATACCATTCCTTTTCTTGAATTGCAATAAAAATTAGAACTGAATATTTTCTGAATATAAAAATGTCATAATTTTCTTCCCGAGCCATTTCGTCTACAAAAATTTCTGAGTTTTGAATGTTCCAAAATTAAAAAAACTGGAAAAGTCCAGATACTTAAAATATTAAATGTTAGCAATGTAGATCTATGCAAAGGGATTTTTTTCACATTTGAATCCTACCAAGAGGAATATATTTTATAATTGGATTTTAATGGTTAAACTTATTTATCTAACAGTCAATTTAACACAATAATGATTTTTCTTCCTGAATTTTAAAGTATAATTAGAGTCGATAAAATGTATATAGAATGATTTCTTTGAAAATCAGTTATTAATTACGAATAATTTAAAAAAAATTTTATCTTTTCGTATTGGTTCGAGAAAAAAATATAAATAAAGTTTAAAAAATGAACCTACTTGCTTTTCGGTTTACGATGTGATTAATACTACTTCATATGGCTATTTTTCTTTATAAAATATTTTTTCGTCTTCGGGCTATTTTAAAAAGAGTATATTTTATATAAATGAATTCTAATAAATAGAATTATTTATCTGACGGTAAATAAAGAGAATGATTTTTCTCTTTTAAGTATTTAATATAAAAAGATTCTATAAAATGTCTCCAGAACGTTTTCTCCCCTTTTTTTCCGGTTTTAACTAGTCAACTATTTTTTTTTCTTTGAAAAAAAAATACTATTTCTCCTTTAAAATGCTGCAAGCGGAATATTTTTTTAATAAAATTCTGATAAAATTATTTATTGACACAAAATTTGATAAGATAATAATATTCTTAAAATGTAAATAGAGTCAATAAAATATTTTAAAAATCCTTCTTCGAAGTATGAGCTTATTCTTTTTTTAAAAAAAGCTCTCTCTCCCCCTTTTTTTATAAGTATTCTTTTTTACTCTTTGAATTGCTCCAGCGTGATTCTTTTCATAAATGAATTCTTTTAGATAAAACGATTTACATGACAAAATGTGACACGTTGATAATATTTTTAAAATGTTAAATAAAGTTAATAAAATATTTTAAAAGTACTTCCTGCAATGCAAATGATTCAACTTTTAAAAAGATTCCTTTTCTTTATAAATAATTTTTTCTACGAATTTTCCTTAGAGGAATATTTTTTTATGAAAGAATGATAAGAGTAAGATTATTTATTCTACAGAAAATTTGATAAGATGATAATACTATGAAACATAAATAGAGTCGATAAGATATTTTAAGTATGCTTCTTTGCAGTATTAATTTTTTATCCAAATAAAACAACAACAAAAAAAAAAAAACTTTTTTTCTTAAGAAATATTTTTTTTCTTTTAATTTTTTAATAAAAATATATTTTTTATATATGTATTCTTATAAGCAAGATTATTTATTTAAAAAAAGTGATAATATCTTTAAAATATAATAAAATATTCGATAAATGAGATGAACATAATAAAGTAGATATTTTTACAGTACTTTGTTGCAATAATAATTATACAACATTAAAAAATTTTTTCCCTTATAAATATTTTTTTCCCGCCTAAATAGCTAAAAGAGGAATATTTTTCATAAATGCATTCTAATAGATAAAATTATTTAATTTGTAGAAAATTTGATAAAATAAGTACTACTCACAATATATAAATAGAGTCGATAAAATATTTTTAGAGAAAGATTATTTAATAAGAAATAAAATTATTATTTCTTATTAAATAATTTTTCTCCATTCAAACTGTTCCAAGAGACGTATTTGATAATAATATGTCTCTTGAAACAGTTCGAAATTATTCTAAGAATAAAATTATTTATTTCAATGCTTGTTTTAGTAGTAAGATTTTATGGTGATCAGTTAAAAAAAATACCGCTGCCGATCTATTATTAAATATTTTGAGCGAATAATTTATTAAATAATTCTAGAAAATAACTACATACTTCCCCCGTCTACGGAAATATTTATCATCGTACTGTCAGTATCTTTGCGCAGACGTACCAGCAAGAATACTACGCCAGCACGTGGGAAATATGTAAAATAAAAACAAAATCACTCCACGTCACACAAAAATGGAACGGTGGTGTCCTACCTGAAATCTCCACAGATAAGGTGGTGTTATCCCCCACGTGATGCAACAGATCCGACCCTAACCGTCACAAGGAAAAACACCGCAACATCCCTGCCCCCTTTTCCTCCCAAAGTCACCGCCCTCTCTCACATCGGCGCGCATCACAGTGCCTGACGTCACTTACCACTCTGTGACGTAATGCTAACTTATTGTGGGGAGGCGTGGCCTCGGTAGGAGGAGCCTACTTTTGAAGAGTGGACGAATGGGGCCGCGGGAGGAGGTCAGGATTTACCGCGCCTCGTGATCGGGGCGATTCACTCTGCCTAGCAGCTGCACTCGCTGCGATTGCTTTTGGACCGTATATTCGCGTGAAAACGACTGTTTGGAAGGCGCGCTGCTCTCTTTTAGATCCGGGAAGATCTCCGGGCGTCCGCTCCAAATCCGGCTTGATCCGGGCGAAAAGGAAAGGCTTATACAGATTTGGGAGAAAGAGTATGCCCCGCCTAACTACCAGCTTGTAATCCCCCCCTTCTCCTCCTGCCTTTTCTGGTGGCATTCCTAATTGATAGATGGACACTCTCAACGAATCGCTTTGCCTACAGGACTTTGTCGGCTCCCCGGACCCTACGACCCTTGGGGGGCCTATGGGTCCCCTAGGCCACATGGTCAGTTTGGGGCATCACCATCACCATCATCACCACCACCAGTCGCCCTTGACCCAAAGGTCTGGGATGACCGCTGACCACGGGGCAGTGGTCACGTGTTCCACAACACCCCATTTACCTGACTCGGCATCAGATAAGAAAAAAAGAGGTAAGCCCTCTCTCTCTCTTTTCTTTTTCTATTTTTGCCCAATGGTCACTTCATGAATTGGAACCAATTATTATTCATTGTAAACCCTTTATAATGATCAAATGGATAAGCCTCCGATATAACAATTTATTTTCCATATGAATATTAAAAACAATTCTTTCTTTTATCTATATCATTTGCATACAGTAAAGGGATATTGCTTAGTTATGAAAATCTTTTATTTTCCAAACTATAACGTTGCCATGAAAATGCCCGAAATATAATAAATCACTTTCATATATAACAAGAAATAAATGGTTTTATTGTTAATATAATATGTAAATAGTTAAAATTTATACAATTTTGTTAATATAGTATAAGCATCAATTTCAAGAGATGATGTCATTGTAAAGCAGAATGATATGACTTAAATATTTTTCATTTCGGCTTTTAACTATTAATTTGTTCTTAGAGTAGCCTCTACATCTGATATCATGATGTTTTTATTTTCTAATATATTAAACAAAGATATATAATGCTATCCGTAAGCTGTCATTCATAATTCCGTATTCTGCATAAGTTTATTTCTTGTTAAATTGCAGCAATAGTTTTCTTTAGCAAGTATTTTGTGAACATTTTTTTGGATGTAAAATGGGTAATCTAGTGAACAAGCAACCCTGTTCTATCCTTTACATTTCAAACTTTCAGATCAAATATCTTAAGATAATTTATTTATTTATTTTCGTTTTCAAAACTTGCAACACTTGTTTTACTCAACGAATGTTTGGTTTTACAATATTGTCCTTGTCATGCATATTTCAGACATTTTAATTGAACGTCTTTGTGGCAAAGTTTTCTTTCAAAATTCCCTCCGTCTATAAATTTACAAACTGTTATTAGAAATGTTGTTTTAACAACTAGCGTTATTAGAAATGTTGTTTAATACTGCTCTTGTAATTTACATTCCAAAGATTTGAGTTAGGTGTTTGAATAAAGTTTCGTTTGTTTGTTTTTCATTCAAAACTGTAAGTTGAATTAAATCTAACAACTATAATGTAATATTGCTCTTAATCTGGAAATGTGCCGACTGAATATACCAGCGTGGTTTCAACTACAACATATTTTCATGTAACAACTACATACCAATTGCTTAATAGCAGGTATCTGGTAAATTTCGCTCATATCGATTCAATTGCGAATGCTCGGTTAGAAATGATCGACTTAGATCGAAGGATTTAATTTTGTATAAAATTTTTTTAATAAAATCACAATTTTCTGCAATAGACTTCAATTAACTGACAAATACTTATACTAATAATATCAGTTATGCGGTTAGTTTCTGTTGCGATCGGGCATCAATGTGGTAATTTAAATTTTCCCTTAAAAAACTATAATAATCATTCCACATAACGAATACGCGCAAATTGTTTTAATAACCATTATGTGGTTAACCTTGCTTATACCATTTATATTCCGAAAGTACAGTTTGAATAATTATTCGAAGTTCATATAGAAAAGTTACATAGACCAGAACTTTCTCCAAAAGACATTTAATTAAACAACAATTACTAGCATCAGAATAACGACAAAATGCCGATACCAGCTTATATTCATTTTTTATTCGCGAGCCCTTACATTCAATACAACTGACTTTTCAAGTTAAAACTTCTGTTGAAAAATTCTTAGCGGATTTCATTAGACACACAATGGTTTTAAACAAGTTGCGCAATAGACTTGTGCTGTAAATTTTATTTATCAGACAGGAGCAAGTTAAAAGCTCTTCTGTGGATTGGTTCTTCTACTTTATTTAACTTTCATCTACACTTCTTGTAATATTTCAGTTCTTTCAGTGAAAAATAGATGAATAAGAATATTGCAAGAATGACGGTATAAGCTGGTTCAGTGCTATCTGAATTGCGATAATCAGATATGTTTTTTTTTTTCTCTTGACTTGCATTTTAATAAACAACTTGCATTACCATAACATTGTAATTTTTATAAAGAGGAAAACCATAAATGTAATTGAATTAAATGAATGTAATGAAATTAATTTTGAGAAGAATGACTTCTAAAAATATTTATTTCCAATAACTGCATAATGCAGAGCAATGAATTCGATATGCACCAATATTTACTCAATATTCTCGACTAACATTTTGATATACAACTTGCATTATGACATTGTAATTTAGTAAAGAAGAAAAATTATAATTTCGAGAAGAGCAATTTCTAAAAATATTTAATTTTCATAATTGTATAATTCAGGACTATTGAATTCTATATGTATCAATATTCATTCAATATTCTCAACTTGCATTATGGTAAACAATTAGCATTACCGTAATTTTGAAATTTTGTAAAGAGGAAAAAATTGTAATTTTGAGAAGAGCAACTTCTAAAAATGTTTAATTTTCATAATTGTATAATTCAGGACTATTGAATTTGATATGTATCAATATTTATGAAATTCATTTTTAAATCGAAAAGATTTTATAACTCGTATATAAATCTATTACTAGGTCTATTACTTAGCTGAATCTGTTACTAGGAAATTACTGAATCTGTTACTTCTGAAATAATAATAAAGAAATCAATTTACAATTTGTCAATTCAACTTTAAAATTATGTGCAAAATAGAATTTTGTTTAAAAAAGGCATCGACATTTAATTTATAAGACTTATGTAAATATAATTACCAATTTACAATGAAATATTTTTGATCTGTCTTTAAATCGATTAATAGCTTCGTGTAATCATAAACTAGTATTACCAGAAAAAATGTTTCAGTTTAACAACTATCCTTTTTTCACAGCTGACAACTGTATAACTTATAAAGCACTAAAAAACAATTTCCTGTTCTAAAACTTTAAAATATTTTTGTGACTATTCATTCTGTTTTAATCTTTTCAATTAATCTCACTTAAACTGACAAGTAATTAAATCCAAAATGTATTCCTTGTAGTCATGGAAATACATAAAAGTTTTATTGTCTTATGGTTTAAGAAATTTTCTAAAATGTATTAGATTTTTGTTATAAAATAATTTATCAAAGTTTCGCTGATGGATAGTTTAGTTGAAATTTTTTGTAAATATATTAAGTTTTTACATTAGATAACTCTTCATAGTTTTATACATGTATAGTTTAATTGAACAAAAAATTATTAATGCATTATGTTCATTGATAAGATAATCAAAATCTGTAATTTCACTTCGACAAGCACTTCATAGTAGTCATAGAAATTTTTTAAGTTTTATCGATGCAATGTTATTAAATGATGATTGTTTTACATAAATATATTAAGTTCTTTGAAAAATTAAAATTAGTTCTTGAATTTTAAAAAAATGTTGTGTTAGGCATTCCTTTCAGAAATCATATTTATATAGAGACTTAAGGATAATTATACCATCATCAAGTATACTTACTTTTCTCTATTGCATATATATATATATATATATATATATATATATATATGTAATATAAACAAATTTCTCATATAAAGTAAGACAATTTAATTATAGAAATTGATAAATGATTTATCTGCATTAGCTAGAACTAAATGCTCTTTAAACATAGATTTGAAAAGAGGAATATTTAGAATTTTGTGGCAAATAATATGCCTAAATTCTTATGGTGCAAGAAAAATTTTTCATAACCATGACAGCAAATATTGAATATAATAAATTTGAATGAAAAATTTTTTCAAAATCGGTCTTATTACCATTCATTACTTCTTAATTTATCTTGCGTTGTATTATTAACTTGAGAAAAGTTTTTAATGTAAATTAAAAGGAAAATTTACACTTGGAACTTTCTGATCAATAATTAAAAATAATTTTAAACCAGTTGAATTATACTTGTTAATCTTCGCTTAAATTTTCTGAACAAGTACTATTTTGATTTATTTGAAATGTAATTATTAAACATTTAAATATGAGTTCGTAAATTAAGTATTTTGTCGCTAAACAAAGACGTTCACTTTATTATCAGGTTTGTGAATTAGTAACAGCAACCGCATTTGTGTTTAATGTTAATGCGCAAAAAAAAAAAAAAAAAAAAAAAAAACAGCCTATGAAATTTTTCATTAAATTTTTGCTTATCTGGGCGTATAACTTCTTTTTTTTTAATTCTTGTAACTTGTTGTTGGCGCAGCAGAGTCAAACGTGGCTTCTGTGCCAAAAAAAGATGAACAAACTCTTGTAACGTTGACTATCAATATATATATATAAAGTTGTGAAATATTTTATTAATTCTTTGCATATCAGGGTGTATAACTGTTTTTTTTTTATTATTAATTCTTGTACTTGTTGTTGGCGCAGCAGAATCAAAAGTGGCTTCTTCGCCAAAAAACACGAACAAATCCAAATTCATGTAACTTGTTGATTATTAATGTGTAAATTTGGTGTCTAAAAAATGTTTTCAATAAATTCCTTTCCACAAGTGGAAGAGCTAAACAAGTATTCCAAAACTATAAACGTGATTGCGAAATATTTCTGCAGCAGAAATTGTATCGTGGGTTGGAAAAGCTTAAAATTCGCTGTTTCAATGTTCTATTTTAATATCATTTCTCTCTTTCTTAACAAATAGGAATAAAAGATACATACATTTATGTTTTTTTAGAACTTTCAAGATTCTTTCTTTCACCTTTTTAAGATAGATATAGATAATTTTTAATATATTCCCCTTTCGTAAATAAAGGCTCTTTTTTTTTCAACCCATTCATATCTTATTGTTTTATCTGGTTAGATTTGGAAACCTTTTTAGAAAAGCCTCAAATAAAAAAAAGAGAAAGATTTTTCTACTAATGCTAAAGTAATAAAATAAATTTCTTGGTACCAACAATTCTTTTGAATGTCAACAAATACCATTTTTTCCCCTCTTAAGGTTGTTTCCGTAAATCATTTTTTCAAAACTTCGTAATCTTTATAACAAATTATCTATGTAGGTCAATGTTGCTCTATCAAAAAAAAAAAAAAAAAAAAAAAAAAACGCAGTTTGTAATTTACAAGAATTTTTGATTTTGATAAAAATTATAAGCGTTTAGTTAGGATAAAATAAATATTTTAAGGAAAATAGTTTAAAGACTAATTTTTTTAAATATCATCAGTGTTTTTTAATTTAATATACATGTTTCACATTCAATCAACTTAATTATTTTTCAAATGAGAATTTAGTTAAATAATATAAATGAAATTTTTACAAAATATAAAGAATTCTATTTAAATGTGAATAAAAAAATATCGTTTATCCTATATAGCTTATATTCATTTCTAATTTTCAGCAAGCAAATAAATTAGGTAATATTTTTTAAAAAAATAATTGAGAATTTACTTTTTGTTGTGGATGGATGAAAATTTTTTTTATTCCATTGTTTTATTAATTTTGTAAAAAAATAATTAAGAAATTTTTTTCTTGAGAGTGGATGAAAAAAAATTTCTGTTCTATAGTTTTAATAATCTTTTTCAATAATTGAGAATTTTCTTTCTGTAGGGTATGGATGAAAAAAATTTCTGTTCTATAGTTTTAATAATTTTTTTAAATAATTGATAATTTACTTTTTATTGAGGATGGATGAAAAAATTTCGGTTTCAGAGTTTTAACAAATTTTAATTTTTTATTAACGCACTTAAAAATGGAATAATAAAATCTATACGACAGAATAGAATCAAAAACGATATACTTAAAAAAAAACAATCTTACCGAAGTATTGTTAATTTTGCTAATGTTTATTATAAAAGTTAATTTTTAAATATTTTTTTTAAAATTATGCATTAAAAATTAAAATATGCATTAAATTAAAATATGCATTTAAAAAATTAATTATTTAAAGTGACCAATTACCAAACAAAATGATTGTTTTAAGTATTTCCTTATACATCGTTGTTTAAAAATTTAGCATGCATTCATTACGATTTAGCATATAACTAAAAAATATTATTTTTGAACACAATTATTACAAAAATCGTTTTATGACTTTGAAATTTTGATGTATATGCGAATACATTGAAAAAAATGTGTTACAAAATTAATTCTTAAAGTAAACAAATCAACAAATTTAACTCTTTTGCTTGCTTGTAATAGTTATTCTTAAAGTAGGTTTTAATACTAAGAATCAACTTATTTATTATTCTAAGAATTAAGCTTGTGAAAAAAAGAAATCATAAGCAAAAATTATTCTGTGAATGATTGAGATTTGTTTTTATTATTTCAGTTTTAGTACGAAAAGTAAAAATTGCTGGGTATAAATAGAGACACTTCTAATGTTGGAGTGTTTGTTTTGACACCATAATAAACTCAGTCATTGAATTCTAAGGATTTCAAGACTCTACTTAGAAGCATTGTTTACCATTTTTATTCATTTATTTATATTTTTTTGTCAAATGAGTCAAAATATATTTTTTTTCATGGAAAAAATAACAAAAACATGAAGAAAGAACTTCATATTTTCGAATTAAATTTCAAATGAAATTGGTTTTATTTAAAGTGAAAGTGAATTAAAAAATTTTGCTATAAATATAAAAAAAAAACTTGCGAAATGTTTGTTGTATGTTTTTACTTTATTTAATTTCGTTAAATTACAAAGCAAAGAATAATGTTAATTGAAAATAATAATAATAACTTAATTATTATAATAAACATACAGGGTAGGATATATATTCTTCGAAGTAGCTACAGACAATAAATGTTCACCCCTTGAATGAACTTAAATTAATGCTATTATTTTTCTTGAAATTGTGTTATATTGCAATATCGAACACAATTGGTGAATTTTACAATGGCATGTAATAATTTTAATAATTATAGCTCGTAAGGTAGCATAGATAAAAACTGAATTTTTTCGATTTGAATATGGATTATCGAATATTTTTTTATTCAAAAATTGTTTTTTCTTTTATTTTGCAGACTTAATAAAAACATTGGTATAATATAGTATGAAATAAAATACGAAGAATAAGGTTAATAACATTGCCAATAACACACTGTGCTTATTTTATTTATTTATTTATTTGAAAGATTTTACTTAATGTTTTTCTTTAGTTACTGCTAACAGGAAAACAAAAAGATTATACGTATATGATTTTTCAAATAATGGATGAAAATTGTTTCAGCGTTTTTTAGAGTTTTAATGTTTTTTGCTTTTTATATTCTATGGTCTGATAGCACTATGGGTAGCCGTATCTAGTTATTTTATTCTTGACTATTTAAAATTTTACATAAAATTAATATAAATATTTCATATAATAATTAATATAAAAAATTTATAATATATAATTTTTGTTAAAAAAAATCTAGAAAAGAATTATGAGGGTTCATATAAAAAAAAACTTACAATGATATTTTTTTTAAATAAAGAATTAAATTTTTGGCCTGTTATAAATTGCACTGAATGGATTAATAATAGAATTTAAAGTGGAGAAAAGTTTTACAACAATACCTTAATTACTCTTTCTTTTATTTAGAATTACTTTCCCATTCATTATTTGAAATAGGTCTGCTTTAGTTTTAAAAAAACTTGCATGGTATATTAAAAAAATTTTGATTATTTCTGCTTGTTATGAAATATTCTTGAAGATATTTCTTCAGAAATTTTTTAAGTTCTTAGATGTTTTTATTAAAATTGTAGATTACCCATATAAATGCGCCAAAAGTATTGAAGATTTCTATTAAATCTCACAATTAATTTTTTAATATATGAAATAATTATAAAATTTGTCATCCTATTCAATGCAGATACCGCATAATTTTTTCATACCTTTTTTTTATGTATTTGAAAAATGTTTAACAAAGTTATATTTGATAAAAAAAAAAAAAAACTGTAGCACTCAAATCCATTATTAAATCTTATTAAACGAACATTTACAATGGTCAATTTTCCAATAATTTCCGGTAAATGTATTAATAAAATAGTTGGTGAAAAATTAATGCTAAAAAGAAAATTAGCTAAATATGTACTTTTTTTTCACTCATTTGAAGCCAGCGTTTCAAATAGGTTTCAAAATTCCTTTTTATCCAAACAGTTTAATGTCTGCTGATCGCCAACATAATTACTTAAAATAAAATAATTTAATGGAAAAAGGAAATGAGTTAAATTTTATTAAACAAATATTAAGAGGGTAAGAAATCACCCTGTCTTTTATATAATTTATACAACTTAGTTTAAATTTTTTTCAATACTTGCCCTTAGGAAAATTTTCAATCGCATTCGCGATGAAAGATTAATAGACTCAAGACTTCTAACTCAGTTGTCTCGAAATATCCAAATTCTTTATTAAATCTTATTGAAAAAAATATCAATATTGGAGGAAATAACCAGATCTTTTACACAATTTATATAACTTTGAATGCAAAACGTTTCAACGCTTGACATGAAAATTTTCAATCGCATTTAGAAGAAGAAGATTGACAAGAAGTTAGATTAAACGCTTCTAACACAAATGATACGAAGCATGCAAATCCTTTATTAAATATGCTTCATGTAAATCCTTTATTAAATATGATTCATGCAAATCCTTTATTAAATATGA
>JAPMOR010016997.1:54444-78707 GCA_026543865.1 Argiope aurantia
AATTTATGATGAAATGCTATTTTAATGATATTCTTCATAATTTCATTTTTGTATTGGAATTTAAAGTCAAACATATAAATTAAAAATATTGCATAAAAAGGATTTATGTTTCTTTGTTCGATTCATTACTTTTTAGCGTATTTTACCTAGATATCAAGAATTTTTCTAATTTTTTTAAATTATTGTTATCAATATTGTTCAAAACATTTAGAAGAATTGAAGCGGAGAAATTAAAAGAATTAATTTGTTTTCCTGTTAATCGTAAACATTTTTACTACTTACAAAACCTTAGTATTTTTTATTGCATTGTATGATTCATCATTATTATGATAACAATTATTTGATGCTATTATCATTGGTATTATTATTATAATAACAATTATTTGATGCTATTATTATTGGTATTATTATTTTAACAATTATTTGATGCTATTATTATTGGTATTATTATTATGATAAAAATTTTTGAGGCTATTATTATTGGTATTATTATTATGATAACAATTATTTTATGCTATTATTACGGGTATTATTATTATGATAACAATTATTTGGTGTTATGTGGAGTTTAAGAAGTCTTGTTGAAAAGGTAAAAAGGTGAAAATTTTCTGCATTTCTACAGATTTTAATTAAACATCTAGCTTTTTTATATAGATTTTCTCTATGCGTTTAATTTTGTTTATTAGACATAGCGTTTTAGTTTTTTTAAAAAAGAGAGATTTTTCATCCGTTTTTCTCTAATTATTTTACATATGTTTCACTATATTCATAAGCGTTTTATATTAAGATGATTTAAAATGTTTTAAAAGATTAAAGAATATAAAAAGAATTAAAGCAAAAAGAATTAAAAGAATTAATTTCTTCTTCTATTTATTTCAAAGAATCCTACCTATTGCAAAAGATAACTGAATTTTAGATTCCAATAAATGATGCCTGCCTGTAATGATTTCAATTATTCGATATCGTTTGGGATCATAACTTACAGTTTAAGAAAATTTGAATAAACAGCTTTCTAATTTTTTTTATTCTTTAAAAGGTTTTAATTGGACATTTTGTAGTATTTTTCTAAATATGTCTCTCAAATTTTACCAATCAATACCAATTTTTTTTCCAAAGTATTCTTCGAATTTTTTAAATACTTATATTAATATTTTAAAAAATATATGGAAAAATTTAAAAAAGTAAAACAATTAAAATAAAGAAATTGGAAGAATTGATTTGTTTGGATTTTTATTTAAAAATATCCTTCATAAGTACAAAATATCGACTCCAGCATATTATTCATTATTATGATTATTCATTATTATGATAATTATTATAATAACAATTCCAATTTGGGATCCTGTAATATATTAACCTATTGTTTAAGAAAACAGATTAATATAAATTTTATATATAACTAAACTAAACTAACTTTTAGAAATACTAGATAGTTTTATTAGATACTTTTCAATGTTTCCCTTTAGTTTTTCTAAGTGTTTTATATCAATATTATTTCAAATCTTCATAAAAAAAACATAAAGAAACTGGAAGAATGAATTTGTTTATTTTAAAGAATTCTATTTTTAGTATAAAATACCGATATTTTAGATTCCAATATATGATTTACTATTATTATCATAATAATCATTGCAACTATAATCTATTTATGTGAAGTAATTTGGAATACTAATCCGAATAAACAATTTTAGAACATATTATTTTGTAGCAGATTTTAACCTAATGTCTTTTGTCGGAAACACGCAACTATGTCGGCGAAAAACAGATTTGGACCGCTTCCACAAATGAAATTCCCCTTCCTTCAGACAAACAAAATTTTAAACACAACCTCCTGCAAAATACACACCCGAGGCTAATTTAAAAGAACTACAGTGAGCCCAATTATTACCACGAACTATCCATATTCTCTAACTCAATAAACAACATAGGCACTTAAACATAATCTTCCTCACATCGTACTACCCCAACTGAAGTAGTAAGAAAAAAAAGTATCGAGAGCCCAAATCCTAAGTCTAGATTATGTCAAATCCTTCTGGTTAGGTAATTAAAACTTTAATGAGCTTTAGCTTGGATTAGAACGCCTCGTTTTATTTTGTCAATTACTGCGATGAAGCAGCCAAGATGGCAGACCGTCTGAACCTATTCGTGGGGTTGTAATATGCTGTGAGGGATTTCTCTTGAAATCGTTGAGGCTTTAAAAATTAAGTTTCGGGAAAGTTTTGAAGATGGGGTTTGGGATTGAAAGTTGATATGGACGATAGAATTGTGTTCGCTTTTTTCTTTTCTTTGTTTCTTTCTTTCTTTTAATTTTAACGGCATTGTCTGTTCTATAATCATTTTGGATTAAGTAAAGAGGGAATTGGAATGGATGTCATGTAACTATTCGGTTTAAGTACTAACTACTTCAATGGGAGTAGTTTGTGGAATAAGTAAAAATGGAGCAATTATAGTAATACGATTGAATATTTCTCAAAGTGAAATAGACACGATATTTTGCTTATTTACTATGAGACATTAGTTAAAGCTATGTAGTGTTATTTCAACTACTAAGTAGCAAAGCGAGAATTAGTAAAATATACTAAAACTAAATTGTTTGCATATACTTAAATGCTTTTATGTTTTAGCAATGCCTACATTACTGTGATAGTTAAATTTTGTAAAACAAATTTATAATTCCAAAATTATACTTTTGATATATTTAATGGCTTTAGAACTTGATTTATTCGAAGTTGGCAGGAATACAAAAACGAATCTATTTATCGAAATGTTTAATCGACGAAAACCTGGGCCTAAAAGCAAGTGTAGCAAAAGAACACAATAATTTTGAAGTTAAAAATGGTAGTAGAAATAAATTTTTTATATTTAGCTACTTTAGTAAATATAATATGATAAAATGAGCAGTAAATATTTTAATGAAGTAATAATAATTATAAAATTAAAATGATTGAGGATTTAAAAGATATCAATTTTAACAAATGAGTAATTGTAATATATAAGAACATGCAGCATTTCAATACAGTAATTGTACAACAAACCTTCAAAATATGTAATACAATTCACATATAATAAAACACATTTTTTTTGAAAAAGTCAAATTTTTTTATTCATTTCTTAATTGGAAATTGAACCACGTAAAGGGGAGAAATAGACATAATGGGCATAAGATACGGAGTCACATAATTAACGAAAAAAAACTCAGGAAAAAAAAGTATTTTTTAGTTTTGATTAATTATTTTAATAATCTTAATTTTTTAGCTTTAATTTCAAATTGATAAAAAAAATTAGAATCACAGACGATATTTTAAAATTTTGTTGATAGTGATTTCAAATACTTAAAAAGAATTCATTTTGCTGACAAATTTGAATAAATAGCATTGAAATTAACCAAATTTAAAAGCAGAATAAAGTTTCTGCAAAGGCATAAATATCGATAAAGTGTTAATAACTTTGATGGATTTCATAAATAGGGATACTCTTTGCAGTGTTGCATGTGCTGAAAATTCTATAGATCGTCTATGATATTAAAAAAAAAAAGAGCATTGAAAAATAGGCAGTTTCAAATAATTTATAGTTTATTCTTTTCTCTGCAAATCTTGATATAAGTATAAACGATAGTTAAATATGTTAAAAATCAGTGACATTTTAAATTGATAAGGCATTTAAAGCTACATCATTAATGGATTACATCATATCCGGTTTTTCAGTTCTTATATGATGAGCTCCACAAAACTGAAAAACTTCCATTTAAAACATGCAATTTCTTTAAGTAGAATATTGATCACTTTCATTTTAAACTAAATTATTTTGAAATATGCAAATTATTTTACGCACGTTAAATCTTTGTTCTGGACTATTTAACCAGATGCAATGATAAACATTATAACTATTCCAGAACGGCTAACTCAAATCGTTTCATTTCAAATCTAAAATTTCTCATTGCCGATATATAACATGTTTTCTTTTCAATGGATTTGTAGTCACATGACGGAAAAGGGATACATCTTGATAATTGTTTCATTTAATTTAGATGGTATTATTTTCTTTAAAATGATCCCCTTTCTTTATTTTTTTTTACATGACATAGGAGAAATAATTGATTTGCTTATTTTTATTTACCATGAAATTGATTATTCTATTATTGATTTATTTATATTTTTCCTCTGTTTATTTTTTATTATTGTTAAATTTTTACCCACACATAGAAAGTAAAACTGAGATTATTTATTTTTTTATAATTATTTTATGTGAGTGTGAAAAACGGCTTAACAAGATCTGATGAAAATTTTAAGCTTCTACTGATATGCTGTTAATAATTTTTAAAATGACAAAATTGTGTTTTATTAAAATAAATAGTTTTATATTTTTAAACGTATATTATTTTTTGTCATTAATTTTAATAAATTTTTTAGAGGAAATACTGGTCTAAAAATGTTTGCATGCTAATTTTTATCATTAACACACACTTGTTCCCTTAAAATATAAATATCATTAAAATTCCTTTTTAAGGTAATAAATAAATCTTACAATATGTAACATATTTCAATTATATAAATAATTCATTTTGATTTATGTGAATAGGATTGGTTTATAGTTATTATGGTAATTAGATTTTTTACAGTAATATTTATACAAATATAATTCAATTTTTAATGAAACGTAAAAAAATCATTCAAAATTCATGTGAAATAATAAATTTCTTTACTGAATTCTATTAGAATAATTTTTAAATCCTCACTTGAGAAAAAAGAATTCACGAAATACCAAAATAGCATAGTTTACAGGCAAGATTTTTTTTATGGCATAAATTCGTTTCTTTTGCAGTTTTAGAATAAAATCTTCTTCGAAATTTAATTAATAGAGAACGTTTAATTTTATTTGCCATTTTTCAGCATCTTTTTGAAAATTTTATTCAAATACTGGTGGAATACTTCAGTTACAAGCTTATATAATTAACAAAACGGAGCATTTAAACACAAATACAAAATTTGCTTTTACATTTCACATTTTCCATTAATCATAATTTTTTTGAAATTATTTTTATTCTATTCATACATTTATTTATTTTTAAAATTCAGACTTAAATATGATTGACATATGTATCATGTTAATTAAATAATTCAATTTTTTTAATTCAACAAATTAGTACGGAAGAGATTTCTATAATATTTGAGCATTCCTTTTGCTGTATATTCGGGTTTTTAAAACAGCAATTTAATATTTTATATGAAATATATTATTTTGTTAAATTGATGATCAAATTGGATATTATGTTTATTATCTTATAAGTAATTATAAAATAGAATAAAATTAGTTCCAATCTGATTGAAAATTATAAGTGGATTTCTAATCATAAAATTACTTAATATTAAAAGCGCAGAAAGTGATAAAAAGTGCTTACAAAACATATAAATATACATCTTACAACGGACGTTCTCTTTAATAAAATAAGATGTAAAACTCCATGTCTTTTTCAAAATCACAGCGCAGTTGCCATCTTTTGGGGAAGGAAGACCCCCTCCTTCAAAGATCTTCCTCTGTCTTCTTTCCTACCCTTGGCTCCTTTTTATTCGAAAACGACGGGTGGGGGGGCGATCCAATGAAGCCCCCACCAGCCTTACGAAATAAACCCGAACGACACCACTCTCCTAGCTTATTCTTCTCAAAAAGGGGGACATTTTCAATTCGCGCAACCCCCAAATTTCATCTACGCCCGTCACCATAGCAACCCTCTCCGTTCCTCTTGTGGCTCTCATTCTCTTCTCCGCATCTCAAGATGCTGTCCTGCCGCCACCCTCAAAGAACCCACCCCCACTTTCTTGGGGAGCGGGGAGCAATAAATTAAAGCGAATACAAATGGGGCCTTTTAGAAGTATGATTCTCTATAGATCACGCATAATGACTCCCTTTGCCGGATTCCGTGTCTCTTATGGATGCGGCCGGACAACAGAGCAAGTACTTCATGGAGTCCGGGAAAGTCAACGGGAAGGGGTTTTGAAATGGTAAATTTTTCCCCATCAGGTTTCATCGGTATGATTTATGATGTCGAGGATATTTTGAGAATGGCGCATGAATAATAATCTGGGAGTAATTTTCAAATTTTTATTGTTGTTTTTGCTTCTGCCACTTTTTCCAGGTACTATCTTCAAGTTTCCAATAGCAGAACTAGAAAGGAATCATACTGTACACTCCCGAATATCCAGTTTACGTACTATCCTGTCTAGTTTTCTTTTATCGTAATTAAATGAAGAAGGTTATTGTTTTTGTTAATGTCACCTGGTCCAGGTACTATCTTCAAGTTGCGTATCAAGTATCAACGTTGCCAATGCATTGGAAGCGGGCATCTGCTACGATCTTCCTATGTTGGTGTTTAAATTACAAGTTGTAACAGAAAATAAGAGTATTCTACACGTTTCTCATTGTTTCGTTAGTGTGTAACGGACCTCAGCAGTTGCCGATTTTCCTGATTATAACTGCACAGTACATGCAGTATTCGTAAATTGTTCTCCGGATATCCATAGTGTTTTTTTAAGTGTACTGCAGTGAAGATTTCAAAATGGGTGATGAACGAAAAAAAAGGTTGTAGTGATTATGGAGGAGAAATTTGCTGTTAATATGGTATAACAGAAAAAAGTGGCCACTGCTTCTATGATTCACCGGGCCGCGTTCACATTCTACTTGACTTGAGATAAATAGACGGCTTAGTACTCAATAAGAAGTAAGAAAGTAAGAAGTATTATAACAGTGAGGTTTGGAATAAAAACTTTCTCTTATGGTATTGATGGGCAAAGAAATAAGTTCGTTAGAACTCCGAGAACTCCTGCCTATCGGTGTTTTTGTTATCCGGCCTATCCTCCTGCCACATTAGACCTGATACTCTAGAGTGTACTGTATATCCTAACGTTAATTTCTGTTTCGAAGATGCTAAAGACATGAATATCATGCTAAGTTGCAATTAATGAAAATTAAAACAACTTGCAATTCATGCTATATCATGTAAATGCCAAATGAGAACAAGACAATTTTTGTTTTCTTCTTTTATCGGAACAAATCATTGCAATCCTTGAAATAGAAATTAGTTGCAAATCTTTTTAAAATCCAACTTTTTGAAACCAATCTAATGGGCTCTTTACCTTCTGCCTATTTAGGAATATCGAAGAAATAAACTTCATGATAAGTTCCAAATTCTTAAAATGGACAATAGGAACAAGACAAATGAAAATTTTATCTTATTTCTATTTTAGGAGTATCGTAGAGATGCATAAGATTACATAAAATTGGAACATTCACTATGCAGAACGTTAATCTATAGATTCTTTGTCCTGTGCCTATGTCAGGGATATCAAAAAAGTACATTCTATGTTAACTTTCAATGTTATTTGTTTTTTTTAATTCCAAAAAGAATGATCACCACTTTTCAATTTGGGGAAGCAAAATGGGCATAACCCATTAAATTCCAACTTCATAACATACTTAAAATAATCAATGACATTTGCTGTGGGTTAAAATGCTATGTCATATTAGTTTTAAACTTCATATAATAAGAATGAGTCAAATAGAATCATTGTCTTGGTTCTGTTAACAGTGTATTTAAGAACGACAACCCATTTTAAAATCCGATTTCTTAAAATGACAAATGGGATCTTTGCTCTCTTCTAAACAAGAGAGCAGAATGAAATACATTGCAAGTTAAATACTAACTTCTTAAGATGCCATATATGAATAAGGCGAGGTGAATCATGACTATGCTCCTCTTAGAGAAATAATGAAAAGCTGCATATCACGAAAAATTGCCTTTTAACACACACACGCGCGCACGCACACACACACACACACGCACGCACACACACATACAGTCAATCAATCAAACACACATATTAGAATGCATTAATTATAATTTTCAGTGGCTAAATATATTAGTTTATATATATATTAAATTTTGATTATATATTCACTGTAACATATACAATTAATTCAAAATTGTTGACATAAATTTTTAAGATAAAAACTTGCCATGATTATTCATATTTTCAAAATTACTTGGATGATTTTAATATGTTTAGATTTTGCATTATATTGGGTGTTTAATATCATACTGAGTATTAGTACGAGGTAGAATTCTTTATATTTGTTAATTTAATAACGGATATTCTCTTCTTTTTCGAAATTGTTAGTGTTTTTTAGTGTTAGAAATTGTTAGTGTTAGATATATCAACCATACTAAATTTCAAGTATTTTCATAAAAAAAATGAGAAAATATTAAGAAATTAAACGCATTTTAAATGTACCATTTGTATATAGGAAGAAAATGCTTCTAATTAAGGAATTTTATGAATAAATAAACAATTTAACTATTGCACACTAAATCTCATGCGTATGACAACCACTACGAAAAGAAGTTTAAGAATTTCTCGGCGTGACAAATTAGTCACAAGAGCATCCACATCATAATTTCGAATAAGGCAAATAATTTTTTCAAGTACAAGAAAAAGATAAGGTGTCTTAATTTAATTTAAACATATAGGTTACGCTCTAAAGCAAGATTTCACTTAAAAATTGTTTTGATTGAAAATTATATTTAATTCACACTATTTAAAGGGAAAATTTTAATTAATAGAATTTCGTTGTTAGTGGCCTTTTTTTTCAAAGGACTGGTTCGATTTGCTTACGATAGTTTTATAAAATTCTCGGAAATTACTGTATGCTGCTTATCATAACTAAGATCAAAATAGGAAATAATTTTAAGGAAATATTAATTCACCAGAATGGCAAAAGTTTGATTGTATCTCGGTTTTTTTAAGGGGAAGGATTAATACAAACGACGTCCAATCCAGCTTTATTACAATACTTTGTTAATTCACTGTATTCACATAGGCATGCATAAATTGACATAATTCCAAAATTGTTATTTATTTATTTTTCATATTTTCGAAAGTTTTAAGCGCTGAAATTCAAATTATAAATTTTTTTTGTCAAAATTTAAAAAATTATTTCATCAATTTTACGAACGAATCCAAATTTATGTAACAAATACTGCTGTGCATGTAATAAATGTTACTGTGATCAGAAAGTATCGGAAAAATGCTTCATTTAAAATATGTTCCATTAAAGTCCTTTTACTCTTCGTTATTTTGAGAATGGCGAAAACTATTGCTATAAACTTGGTGAATGGGTATTGTAGTGACTCCCTACACGGTGAAGCCAATGGCAGCATCACCTGGTGGCAAACAGCAAAGTTAGTGCTCCTATCTCGAAAAGAATACAAGATATTGGAAAAAATTGAGTTACAGAATTGCAAAGCGTCTCGATTTAATACGGAAAGGCTCTTTTAAAGTAATAATAGTGCTAAGAAAAGACGTGTAAAATGTACATTTGTTTTCCAACACTCTTCTTTCAAAATAGTGTTAAAAATGAAACAAAACAATAAGATAGCAGCAGATGTTATTATTTTCGGTGTTCAAAATGATGGGCGATCATCGTGTCGAAATTAATTGTTAAAAAGGGGATCTTTTCTCCTGTTGTCGCCAGTTGTTACGTCTCAGGACTGGGAAATCCCGACCAAACAAATGGACGTTTTCTACGTTTTATTCTTCGCATTATTATCCACAAGGTGACTTTTCATATTAAATTGGAGACGGTCTTTAATTTTGCAACTAACCTTTTTTTTTTTTTTTTTTTTTTTTTGTACCTTGTATTGTTTTTGAGAATGCGCACTTCGTTGTTTGCCGCCAGTTGACGCTGTAACCAATCAGACAGTGGGTAACGCATGTTCCTTCTAGTATACTTTGGCACCAGATTTTCGGCTGTAGTTGCCATTCTCAGCCAAATGTGGGGTAGAAGTATCCCATATTAGACGATTTCCTGATATCAGATAAACGAAATAGTTTGTAAACTTTCGAGGAAAGTTTTCATGATTTATATAAAACATCATATTATATTTGATTTCATATATTATCTGAAAATAATTTTGCTTTTTAAAGAGATAAGAATTTTCTCTTCAATGATTTTTCAAAATGGTGAATGTAATTGAACAAAGAATGTACATTAAAATTTGTTTCCGCTTAGTAATTGTTGCTATAAAATAATCAAAATGTTGCAAAAGTTTTTAAATGTTGGAAGAAAATAAGATGTTGGAAGAAAATAAGAGTAGTGAGAAAGTCACTGTTGAATCACCCTCTGGTAAACCATTCACTTTATCTTATTATCACGATGTTGATCATATCAGAGAATTAATGCTTAGTGATTCTAGTTTGATAATCAGATTTAAGTTCCTATACTTTAGCGACCTCAACTGTAGCAAGATAACCATGGGTTTTGCATCACGATAATACACGAATATAATGTATAAGAAATTTATGTATAGAATAAAAACCGTTAAGTGCATTTTAAAAAATCTCATTACAATAACAATATAATGCAAATCAAAAAAGTTACAAAATTTACTCGATTACAAAATACAGTACACGAGTTATTTTTGTCAAAATGTTTGCTGGTTTAAATATACAATACGCTAAGAAATATTAAGAATGGCCAACTAAAAAAATTACGCGATTCAATATCAAAAGAAGATAGAACAAACATTATGTCAATGAAAGGCCTCTTAATATCCCCCCCCCCCCCTTTGGAACTCCATTTCAATCCCTCACCAAAAAATATATTCTTCAACTCCGATTTTTATACAAGACTTCTTAATGCTATCTTAATATAAAATTATACAAAGTGATAAAATAATATTTATTTTAAAAGCTATGTTTTTTAAAAGTACATTTTCAAAGGTTTTGTGACAATAGTAGAATAATACAAATGAAAGAAATACTCGATTCCAATATTTTGCAATTGTGTGCATTTTATAAAGAATGCTTATAGATTTATAGTATATATCTATACAAAAGAATAAAACACTGAAATTTTGAGGAATTATAAGCACTGGAATTATTTAATACAATTTAATAAAATTTCAAAAAATATATGCCTAACTATTATTTATTTAAGGGATTATTAATCTGTTAATATACTTTACAATTCGATATTGTATTAAAATTTCTTTACTCTATAAATTTATAAAAGATGTTTATTATTTCTTTTTTATGATTATACATTTTTTTATTTTCTTCTCAAGTATATGTTTATAAAAGATGATAAAATAAACCGAGAAACTTTCAGGAGATATAATCTCAGCATTTATTTGATACAATTTGACATAACTTCAAGAAATAGTCAGTAATGGACTTTTAAACAAAAATTACTCGAATATTAATACCAACAGAGGAATATAAAAAAATGCATTTAGAAAACTCATGAACTTTCCCTCCTCGCAATTCCTCCCCCCATACCCCCTGCAAACCTGATTTAAATCAAAATTTCTTCTTGCGATTTTAAATATAAATCTGTACAAAATAATAAAACACTGAAAAATTAGCAAATTAGAAACACAGCAATTATTTGATACAATTTGATTAAATTTCATGTTTTTTATATAATTTCTGATCACCGCTGTAAAATTTTGAAAAAACAAGCATTATCAATGCTTTCGCGATAGTAAAATACATGCGAATAATCCCAATCGTTACTATTTAGGCTTGTTACTCATAACTTAAAAATCCTGTTCTTCTTTAACCCTTTGCACTCGAATGTCTTTATTCAGTCATCATTCAAGACGGTGCCTTATTTTGACATTTAATTATTTATTTCATTCTAATTATTAAAAATGTCTACAGAATGTTAAAAAGATGTGGATTCCTTTTTCAGGAAAATTCAACTCAAAAACAGTTGAATGCATTTATTTTTTGGTATAATAAACAGGTCCATTCATTAAGTGAATAATTATGTATCGAGTTATCTTCCCGAGCGCAACGGGTTAATCTCATAATAATGTATCTATAACATGTTGAGAAGAACCTCCCCTTCCATTGACTTGCATCCCTCTGTCCGCAGACGGTTCCTCCCTCCACGAGAAGCCGAGCCAAAGCGGCGCGACGGCCGACTCCCCCGCCGATAACTCGGCGGACGACGACCCGAAGAAGAAGAAACGACAGCGGCGACAGAGGACCCACTTCACCAGCCAGCAGCTGCAGGAGCTGGAAGCCACCTTCGCACGGAACAGGTATCCAGACATGTCCACCAGGGAAGAGATTGCCATGTGGACAAACCTCACCGAAGCAAGAGTCAGGGTAAGTGGATATTTGTTTCTCTATTCGATCACGAATTTTACAGTTGAATTTTGACGAAGTGTTGTAGCATTGTTATTATAGTCAAATCCATGCTATTGATTTGTTGTTTACGACGGAAAAGAGGATGCATATCGATTTACTTTGGGGCTTGGAAGAATTAGTTATCCATTGGGATGATCAATTCTTCAGAATTAGTTATTAAATATTAGTTATCCGATGGGTGGGCTATGGATAAAAATAATCTTGATGTCACACTTATACTTTAAAGAATGATTGACGAAAAATAACAATATAAATATTTAGCATATCCCACTTATCTATTAGGTGCTTGAATGCATTTTAATCAGCGACATTTATTAATAAACATGCGAAGTATGTATAAAAACGACAATGGTTTTAGGTTTTACTAATTATTTTACTGTTATCATTTTGAATTACATTAGTGAGTTATTCAATTACTCAACGCACAAGTCCAAGGTTCGATCCTCTAGCTGAGCAAGGTCGACTCAGCCTTTCGTCACCACTTCAGTTGGTCGATAAACTGAGGACAAAGCAGGCTTGGGAACTAAACACTGGGGGTTCCGCGCTAGGCTGACCATTTAACTGGGACATATGCCTTGCACCCCAGGGTCCTCGACCAAGAAGATATGGGTACTATAGGCCTTGGCCCACATGGGCTGTCGTGCCACTGAGTTTATTTTGATTTATTCAGTTACTTATTAAAACCTGAATCATGGAACATTCGAAATTGTATTTTCGACAATTATTGCTTTTTTTTGTTTGATTTTATGAAATCTGCTGCCGAAGCCCATCAGACACTTTTAGAAACTTATGTGATACTGCTCCGTCACATCCCAATTGTCGGTTTTGGTCTCAACGATTTAAGAGGGGTGATTTCGATGTCAATGACAAAACACAGCCTAGAGAACAAACAAACAAACAAAAAGAAAATCGAAGACAATCAATTTCAAGACTTATTGGACGAAAATTGGGAAAAAGTTGTAGAAAATGACAGAAAATATTTTGATTGATATATATTGTACAAATTTTTCCTCAATGAATGCCTTTTCAAAGTGAAAAAAATGACCAAAATACATGCAAGCACCTAATATATTGAAAACTGCAAAACATTATAAGGCATAAATTAAATTTCAGTCTTTAAATTAAAGAAAGGCTAATTTAGAGGTGACATAATAAAAATACACTTGGTCAGACTATGCAGAGATGACATCTCTGTCTTTAAATTATTGTATTATTCTATTGCGTTTTTGTGCTGTGTTTCGAGAAAGTATGATTAATAAAAAATGTAAATATGCAGCATATCTCACTTATCTATAATGAAAGCTATAATAACTAATAGATACAAACTAACCTCAAATTTTAAAAGTAAACGAAGATTTTTTTGACGGTGACTTCGTGGTCTTGTCATAAAGAAGAAGACTAAAGAATGACTAAATAAGAATAAAAAGATAAATAAGCACAATATCTCATTTATCCATTATGAAAGCTGTAATAACTAACAGATACAAATACTCTATACAAATTAACTTTGAATTTTGAAGGTAAACGCAGGTTGTTTTGAGAATAACCTGGTAGTTTAAAGGGAATAAAATGGACACCTTTGTTTTAAAATTATCATATCGGTACCATTGTGTTTTTCATGTTCTTCATCATGTTTTTCATGTTCAAGGAAGAAGTATAAAGAATGATTAGCTAAGAATAAAAATATAAATATGCAGCATATTTCATTTATTATTAATGAACGCTATGATAGCTAATCGATACAATTTATTTTTGAAGGTAAATAAAAGTTATTTTGTTTTGACCTAGTTGTCAGAAGGCGAAGTATAGACATCTCTCTCTTCAAATTACGATGTGACATCATTGAGTTTAATATTGAGGGGGAAACTGAAATGATTGTAGCATGGAATGACAAAATGAATATTATTTCTTTCCATTTTGTTTGAAGAGTTTCTTGGGGCCAGTACTCATCATATTTTTAATGTATCTGATTAATAGAAATGCATTGATATATTTTTTTATAGTGCTGAAATTTCTAATTCTGAAATTGTAAAAATTTTAATTAATATGAGCTATATTACTAATTAATATGTATAAAGATTGTGAATATTTTCAATAATATTTTGTGTTAAACCTCTCTTAACCAGAAATATTCTATTATCATGATCAAAAGAAATTTTAAAGTTAGCACAAGCTATTTTGTTTTAAATGGAACAATTTCACTTTATTTATTATATGCCTCACATAAACTTTACATGAATGAGATTGTAAATTTCAGTTTTAAATAACTTATTTTCTATGTTTTCATCAATTCGGTCCTTTTCCATATCACAGTTATACCGGTTAAAAATATTCCCAAGATATAGTCATGACATTTAGTTTTGAATTTTAGTTAAACATTTTAGTTTGCAATAAAAATATGAATGCATTATGACATATAATTTGATGAAAAACATGAGAATTTTCAAAAAGAATTTAATGAAAATATTTCACTAGTGTGCTCTTAGTTATAATAATATAAGAAATAAGAAATAAAAATGAAAATCAACATGCATTTTTTCATTATTTTATATTTTGAATAATAGTATTTTTTAATGATTAAAGTAGTAAGATTAATTCGATTGACGATTTTAATCTTAAAAATTATAAGATATCGAAATTCTTGGTTTTTCCGCTATATAAAAATTTTATCACTTTGTGAATTATGGCCCTTCATATTCAAAGCTACTTGTCTAAAACAGTAAATAAATAGATCGTAAATTTGATAATTTTTTTATACAGATAATAATGTTTGATGTTAATATTATTTGATACAAACTTTTTTTTATGTTCGACTAATATCATGTCCAAGACGCCTTTAAAAAAATTCTTATCTTAAACAGTTGCAATTTTATGGCACTTTATCACAACTTTCATATTTATCATTTCGGGAATTAAAAAGAAACATTTATCTATTATGGAATTCGGATATCCCTTCACAAAATTCATTTTCCCTTCTGATTTGCTTTTTTGAATTTTTATTTAACTAGATTTATTTCATGTTTATAGAGATAGCAATTTGTATTCGATTTTTTCTCTCATTTCTGATGTTCCAGAATTCTCAGATTTTATACAGTTGTGTTTTTCTGATGACAATATAGTATTTTAATATTTCTGGAACTTAATTACAAGTCAATCGATTATTATTAATCAAATTTCATTAAATTTTGATTTTGCATGAATGGCGCCATCTGGTATTGATAACAAAAGTGATAACATGGTATCATGTTAATTACGGTATAATGATTTATAAAAAAATATTTGTATTAAGGACTGATAGGTAGTAAATAATAATAATGAAAAATGCTTTTGGAACATACTTTTATTATTTAACTGAATGTGTCTGACTACTAAAAAATACAAAATATTACTTTTATTACTTAAAAAGCATAAAATATATTTTTATCAAATATCTACAGATGAAAATTAAATTGTAAGAGGACGTGGCTCTAAAAATTTTTGTTCTAATTTTTATCTTAATTTAGGCCATGTTAAATTTATTTTAATATTTTCTCTTATTTTCCGATCCAATTCCCATTTTTTATTTCATTATTTTTAACAAGCGCTTAGCAAAATTACTCACTCCGTCGTTCCCACACCAGGAAAGAAAGGATAAACATCCTGAACATTTACGCATACCTTTCAGAGATACCTAAGATTCCCTTGCCTAAATTGACATGTGACGAAGAAATTCCTATAAGAATCTCAAAGTAAAATGAAAAGTGAAACATTTCGGTCACATTTGCTCTTATATCGCAATGTAAAATGACGTAATTCTTATCACTTTTTTTTTCTGTTCATAATCTGACTGCCGTGATGAAATCGAAGTTAAAATTTCTAAAGTTTCTTCTTTTCAACCATGCACCAGCAGAATTATGTTTATCTATATATATCATTGAATATAGATATAAACCAGTGGAAGTAATCTTCCTGAAAGTTTTTCTCATATTCTCCAATAAAATTCTTATCCTCCACCAGCAGCGTATAATAGACCATAGGTAAAGCCGCAGATAACTTATGGCATTCACTTGTATCGCATTGTTGAACGATGATATTCACCTATATGGTATTGGTGAACGATGGTTACTGAATATAGATATGTGGTGTGAATCTAGCATTTTTACTGAATCTATCGCAAAAATATGGATTGTGGATTACTTTTTTCCAGTTGATTGACTTTAAAATTTGACACAAAATTACAATTGTAATTATAAGATAACAAACCAAATTTCATTGATTTTAATTGTTGTATTTACATGCATGCGATTATATATATATGTGTGTATGTGTGTGTGTGTGAGTCCTTTCAGACCTGAAAAAAAAAACATTGTTTTTGGTTCGAGAAACATATTTTTGGCATTATATTTGCCTACCTGTGGACAAGAAAATTCAAAAGCTTTGAGTTATATATATATATATATAAACCAGTGGGAGTGGTGTCCTTGAAATTTTCTCGAATAAATTTCGTCGTAATGACATATGCCAAATTCCAATCTCTGAACTCAAAGAGTTTGAATTTTCTTGTCACAGACAGGCAGATATAATGCCAAAAATATGTTCCTCGAACCAAAAACAATATATTTTTTTTTCAGGTCCGAAGTGAGATTCGTTAAAATCTCGTTCGAATTTTTTGCCGATTTTGATACTTTCTCTTTACATCGAGTACGAGAAAATAAAAGAATAATCGTATGCGTAATAGAAGTTGTAAAAAATTGTCGTAACTATTTAATAAATTTCGATTAAATATTTAATATTGATTCTTCAAGCAACCAGTTATTTTTTTTTTGTTATATGTTTCAGTTCTAAAAAATGAAAGTGTAATTGATGTAAAATTGATTAACTATATTCTTTAATAAAATAATAATAATTAATGAATGTGTTTTAAATATTAGTAGCTGTTTTGGAAACGATGTTAAAGAATGGGATAGGACGGGACGACTGCTTGGATGGTTCAGATTGTTATTTTTCTAATTATTCAGCCATCACTGTAGAAAGCTTGTACTAGAAATTCATCGACCGAAAAATTGTAAAGTGTATAATGTAGATCGGATAAATAATAATATTTCTAAAAGAATAGAGATGAGTAATTTAACAATTTCGGTTCTGAATGTTTTTATCGACAGGGAAATGTTATCAACAGCAATTATTTCATTCAGATTGATGGATATACAATTCCATTTAAAAATGACGTTCAATAACTATTATTAAAAATATTTTTGTTTTAAATGGAAAAACAACAGTCTTATTTCAAAGTTTCCGATTATTGAAGTCTGTTATTTATTATATATAAATTATTATTTGTATATAAAATATTTATTGCGCTATTTTTTTTTTATAATTTTCTATCAATTAAAAAGATAGATAAGCTCTATACATTTTGTTCATTTCAATCTTAATTATAATTATAATTTTTTTCTAAAACAAAGAAATTTAAATAAATTAACAAAAAATTTGATACAAATATAAAATAACTTATCGTTTTACAGTAAATAAATTGAAATAATTATGTAAGAGTTTATATTTTATTAAAATAATGAAAAATTTTAACGAGGGTATATTTTACAAACGTCATTGAAATTCATAAAAATAATAAAAAGAATTTCTTTTGCATGAGGAACTTGAAAAATATAGATGAAAATTAAAAAATGTAATGAAAATTCGCTTGTTATAAACATTTCTCTATTTTTATAAATAACAACCATTCAAATAAAAATTTAGGAGCTTGATTTATTTTACTATAAGCACTACTCTACTTTTATTCCATCTTATATTCATATATGTTAAAATTCTATTAGGTAATATTGAGACGAATGCAATTAGTTCTGCTTTAACTTACAATATTTGCGAGTTAAACAGTTTTAAATTTAACTTATTATTCACTTCAAGGAAATATTTCCCATAAAAATTATGTTTTAAATTCAACAAATAATAAATAATTGAAATTAAATATTTAGTTTAATTGTATAGAATAAATTATGAATTTCAAAAGGGTACATATTTGCTTCCTATTATTGAAAAAAGCAGGGATTGAAAATGAACTTTTAAACTGTGATTTAATTAATAATAATGTAGAAAACAACAAGAATTTATTTAATTCTGATAATTATAAAAGCGCACATTAGTGAAATATCGTAACATTTCACTAATTCGGACACGTTCTTCATTAATCATAGTAATTTTAATTGGTCCTAATTTTTATTTAAAAAAATTACCTAATTTTCAATAAATTTCCACTAATATAACATGCCTAAATGAAATAAAAGAACCTTCTTCCAAACAAATCCCACAATTTCTTCCTCGGCGTTGGCAACACCTCATTGTTTCGTCACTGATTGCTCCTCCTTAAGACTGCAACTGAGAGACAATCGAAGATTAAAAATGAGATTAAGTAAGAGAGGACGGATTAAGGCAGAAGATTATTTGGATTCGAGTCCTCCGTTGCCCTTGACAACCGTGGAGGACTCGACAGAGGAGTTAATGTGAGGAATAATTTCATGATGACCAAAAATTGAGGTCAGAGAGGCGAGTTGGTAAATATTTGAGAGATTAGAGAGATGTTGGCTACAATTTCCGCGCAAAGGCCCGCGGAATTAATATCACGCTTTCGCCAAGTATGAGGCTTGAATTGTTTAATGAAGATAAGATGGTAGATAATGAATTATATTTATTTGAAGATGCATAGACTGTTCTTGTAAAGGAAAGTGGACTGGGATATTAGCTAGGAGGTAAGGATCTAATTAAAATTCATGTTTCCATTTAAAATGTTAGTTTGTACTGGAAAGGAAAAATTATCTGTTTATTATTATTATATATGACAAATAAAGGGAAAGTATTAAAAAAATTGAATTCGAGATTTTGACGAATCTTCTTTTTTATACTTTCCTGAATTCGAAAAATATTTTTGGCATAATGCCTGTCAATTAGTCTGTCTGCCTGTGAACATGGTAATTCAAACAGCTTTGAGCTAGATGGCTGAAATCTGGTATATGAAATGAAGACCAAATTTGTATCAGCTGCCACTAAAATTATTCAATATTGTCGAGAAAAATTGACATACATCAGAAGTTTTTATGTAGATATCTTCGGCTGGGAATTAAATTGCTCTGGGGCAACCAATAGTCACTGTAACTCTAAAAGATTCAAAAAAGATGCGACAAATTCTGTAAGCCATCAGAGAAATTCATTTGCTTTATTTGAGCCAGTAATAATTAACTGTGCATAGAATAAGTTCAGCATTGCTGATGATATGAAATGCATCAATCAGTTTCACTTTTCTTGAACGAATAACGATTTACAGATTGATTAAAAGTGATCTTTATTTTTACAGTTAAGAGTAAAATTTACTGAATCATGACTAATACTAGTTTCACTATGAATAAAGTTGTTTCAAATCAGTATATTTTAGGTAGAATGAAATCTCGTACATCGAATTTCAAGCCGAGGCCGCCGACGTGCTGTTGCAGTCCATATGAGATTCTGTCAAGGTCACTAAAGCGCAAGGTTTAGAGGGAAATACTCATTCTGTAGTGATAAGCAGAATGATACTGTCAATCTCTTCAGCAGCGAAAGAAGTTGTCCCTCTTTGTTTGCAGAGACACGGTCTTCGTCTAAATATGAAATTATTTCGTGAGTGCCAAAATGACAATACACAATCTTGAGGGATTCTCCAAAGAATATCCGAAATATATAATTTAATAAGCCAACTCTATAATGAACAGAGTGACAAAGCCAATTCATGGAGATACGAAAGACATTATTTCACTTTGTTGAGCGAGTAACAATTTACTGATCGCAAAACGATTTCAGTCTCCTCAACTAAGAATCAAATAGTTTCGAATTATTTGAATGAGTAATTACTTAATAAAGGCTCAATAACGAGTATTTTTTCATTACAATGACTGTTTACTGGTTTTTACTAAGTCATTAATAAACTACCAAAATTTCCATTTTATCGTTTAATATATCTTATGTATAATGATAAGCTGAATGACATTATATATTCCTTCAGCGAGAAAAAGAATTTCTTCTTGACTCTATGAACGAATATCAATTTATTTAACGCAAAACAATTTCATCAACTTCATCAAAGAATTAAGTAATCTCGAACTATTTAAATGACTAATAACTTAATTAATGCATAATAACAATTTTATTTTTCAGTTTTGAGACTTCTAACTGGCTATTGCTAAGGCGATAAGAAATTATCAAAATCTTCATATTATAATTTAATATATTTATCTTATCTTATCTATAATGATAAGCTGAATGACAGTATCTATTCTTTCAGCGAGGGGAGAAAAAAACCTTTACTTTGTTTGAACGAATACCAATTTTTTGATCGCAAAAAAATTTCAGCATTTTCAACTGTGAGATGTGTGAATTCCTTAAAAAACGCGATTTTACATAAAAAATTTATAATTAACTATTTCAACCTTTTTCTATCTGCTCACAAGTTGACAATGTCATAAATCGCGATCTCGGATTCGATTTCACCATAGTTAAACTGAATGTAAGTTCAAAAATATACGTAATGATAGACTAAACTGTAAAATGGATACGGTAATGTAGCAGATTGTTTCAAATAACATGTTAAATTAAGTGCATTCATGATTACATTTATTTAAATGACCAGTTCATATGTCGGTAAGATTGGAAAATATTCATATGTAATCAGCATGCGGTTCGTACCATATATTAAAAAAAAACACACACTCGTGAGCGAAGCTTTGTCTTCCAGATCTTAGCTGCAATATAAAATGATGCATTGAATAAGAACAAATGAGGACTATGAGTAAATTTATTCTGTTCCAAAGAAGAACAGTTTTCTCTTTTAGTTACAACCTAGGCAACTTCACCTGACAATGAAATTGTCCCATCACGTGCATCAAATTGTTATTTTGGCATGATCTTCAAAACAATGACACGCAACTCTGCCACATGACGAACAACGACCAATCTCATTACTCTTGAAGCCATCGCGTGAACGAGTAATCCGGCAGTTTGTTCGATTCGAACACCATCCCTCCCTGCCTATTTCTTTCCGCTCCCGAGAACCGATGGAAATTTTCCACCGATCAGGCAGGGAAGGAGCGAAGAACGAGAAAATCACCCGCTGCCATACCTGAGCGAGGGAAACATTCGTCAATTAAGAAAAAGCAGAGATCTCGTCTGTCTTTTTCTCTTCTGCTTTTACTTTTCTACCTTTTCTTTTTTTCCGCCTTTTTTCTCGCCTCCCCCTTCCTATTCTAACGTCTTTCTTTCCTGCTTAAAAGAAAAAAGAAGGTTGGTGGTGGTAAAAAAAAAAAAAAAAAAAAAAAAAAAAAAAAAAAAAAAAAAAAAACGTGGAAAAAAAAGAGGGGTGATGTAGTATCTTTGGACTCGAATACGTGGCAACTCTATAAATCGGACTTTAGTAGCAGTGACAGGGACATAAATTTGGGAACGAAGTTTGTGCCGTTCTTTGGAGGGATGGCTCAACATGCGAGATGTTTCGTTCCAACCAGCCATTTTGTGTCTCTGTGATGGATAATATGAAGGAAGAAGTAGAAGGGGAAAAAAAGTGCGTCTGCCAACATGGGAAAAGTCTCCGCGTCCAATGAAGCGTTTTTGAAAATAGTTTTTTTTTTTTTGCTAAACTGTAACGTTTTTATCAATTTGGGTTACTTTTCTAGGATTTTTGCCTATTTTATGACATGTGCGAGGTTTGCCAACTTTTTTAAGCAAAGAAACCTGACGAAGCAATGTGATTTGCATGGTACATGGTCTTCTGGTTCAAGAGAAATTAAAACTCCAAATTTTTGTGTTTTGAGTCATATGCACAGCATCCTTTATAAACAAATTAGTCTGAATGAAGCCACCACACACAGTTCAAAACCTTGAATAGACCTGAAAATGTCAAACTTTAGTATTTTGAATCATAAGTAAAACATCTTTTTATTTATGATTACCATACCATGAATACCATACACACATTGTGGCGAAAAAAGACATTAAAAATAATATGAAATGTAAAGTTCAAACTGTTTACCTTTTTTTCAGCCTTTTTGGATCTTAAGAGAATTTTTTTTTATATAATATGAACAAATTTGCAACTGTTTTGAAAAAAAAAAATGTTTGTTGGGTAGTAAAATTTGACTAGTATTCTATCCTTTAAAAGGAATAAAAATCTATCTAATCTGTTTTTCTTAATTATTATTTATTTATCTAGAGCTTAACGTTTTGTAGTTATAATGTTCAATTGGTTTCAGACTGATAGACAAATTTCCTTGCAGGGATTTCGTTCAATATTTAATAGAAATATATCAGTTTGGCGTTAAGGTCATATACCAAATTTCATCTGTCTAGGTTAAAAGTGTTTTTGAACTTTCGTGTTCATAGAGATAGGGGTAGACATAATTTTAAAAATGCGTTCTCTGGACTTGTGGGTGGGGTGGATCTGAAACATGGAGATTCGTCAAAATCTCGAAGGAGATTCGATATTATAATACCTTCTGTTTGTATACTTCGTTCATACAAAAGTGAAAAAAGGTTGGAAATTAAAAAAATAATAATAATGAAATTAAAAACAAAAAGTTTAAATAGGTATTCTGGACACAAATTTTTTCCTCTTGTGGTTTGGGTATTTAATTATACATATCTGGAGATTAATAGAAAACAATAGTAAATAGACAATTTGAAACGGGGCAATTTTTTATTCAAATTTATCAATGATATTTAAATATGCATTAATAAAGTTGAATCCACCTCTAATTAATAAGTGAAATTATTATTTAGTAGATTAAAGGACAAGTTTAGTTTAGTTCAGTTATATTAAATCGTGTGGTTAAACATGGCGGGAACTACGCTTTGTAAAAGAAAAACTCCAAAATCTCGACTTGTGCCACTGGTGTCATGTCCCTGAAGACCTCAAGAAGAAAAAAAAAAATAAACTTGCGAATAAAAAAAATTCACCAACTGATGCAAAAAATGCCAAAATGTAACACCTCCCGAAGTTAAAATCAGTTTTCCTGTTGGCGGCGTTGAGTTGGCGAAAAAGCAATTTTTTGCCCTTCTATCATCCATGTAATAGCGGCATAACTGCTACACAACCGCCTCAGACACAAAATGTCGCCCACGGGACTAGATAGGGGTCGGGGCGGATATATATTTCACTTACTAATGAAAAACAAAATGGTGGTTGCGTCGCAACTTTGTTCCCGACTCTCGGCGACCCCTGGATTTTGGATTTTGAAAAGAATGGATAGGTTGGGGTGTTTTAGAACGAAATGATGTCATCGAAGTTGGGAAAGAGAAGAATAATGACCACTATTTTTTGTTGAGATTTTCTTTATCTGTTAATTTGAAAAGTGCTAATATTTCTTGTTTCAATTTTTCTTTACAAAGTGTATATAGAGAATGTATTAAAACATTTAAAAATTGTAAAATTTTGTGAATCCCAAAATTTAATTTTTTATAAAAAATATTTTTTTAAATAATGTTTGTGCGTTTATACATGTATTTTTCATGCGTTGCGAAGACCTATCAGTTGAATCTATGTGAATGTATCTTGAAGGATTTTTAAAACTTACTTTTTCTATACGAAGTATGCACAAAGGAAATATAGGAATCATAAAAAATGTTTTGGTAAGTTATATAATTACAATTATTATTATTTTTTGGGGGGGGGAGTTGGGGGAAAGACATTTTAGATATTATGTCTGCGTATCTGTGCGTGTATCCTTTCTGCGTTGCGAAGGACTTCTAACTGAATCTATTTAAATGAATCTAGAAAGATTTTTAACATTTACTTTTTCTATACGAAGTATGCATAAAAAAATACAGAAATCATCAAAAAAAATTACTGCGGAATTGTGATGAATTATAGAATTTGAATTATTTGGAGGGGGGAGGGGTCTGCAGATGTATCTATTATGTGTTGGGAAGGACTTCTGATCGAATCCATTAGAATGAATCTAGAAAAGATTTTTAACATTTACTTTTTCTATATGAAATGTAAATAGAGAAAATATAAGAATCATTGTCGAAAGAAAAAATGAC
>JAPMOR010016997.1:83707-111322 GCA_026543865.1 Argiope aurantia
ATACAAAAACTTCGTGAAATTAATCAACTGTTGCTTTCGAATATTGAGTATCATTATATAAAAGATAGGTTATTAACTAATATTTAAGTCTATTAAATCGCTTTAAATGTAATCAGAACTGATTCGCGACTTTTATTTGGACGTAATAATATGCAATGTGGCTTTTACTGCATTGTTTATTTTATTACTGAATACTCAAAAGCAATGTTAATAATACCACCAAGAATTTAAAAACAAAACAAAAAAAACCCTTCTTCTTGTTTATCGGGATTGCTAAAGTACAACAAGCTTTCCAGCAACAAGTGTCATAATGTCCCAAAAGCTGTTATACAGGATAACATCTTTTGAATGTGAGCAATTTTTGAAAACAAAAATTTTTAATTTAATTAAGGTATTTGGATAAAAATTCTATAAAATTCCAATTGACACTTAAAAACTCATTAGTTGTCTGTAATTTACCATAATCTAGGTGTCCAGACGATCAATTATCTTCGAAAATTTCAAAACAGATGTTTAAGTGAAATTTCTTAAGAGCTGATTAAGCCTCCTTTTATTTAACATCGAAACTAATAAAACGTATTCGCGAAATCTAATAATTATTACCATAAAATTATCTTCAAACCTTTAAATTGCTGATGTCTTCATATTATTAAAAACCTTTGTAACAGGATAGTCCATGATTCTATATAAACTTCACATTACTAGGCAGTTCATCTGACTTCATCACCACAAATAAAAAAAGAAAACCTCTTACGCTTTTTTATGGTACGTGTTATGGCCAGGGCTTCATTCGATATCTATTCACCCGCCACCATAAATAACGTCACCGACTCGTAACCATCAGGCCGACACAAAACGTTCAATAACGCTCGATTCAACACCTCACCCCTTCGACAAAGGCACCGACAAGCTAATCTAACGGAAAAAGAATGAACCCGTAATGAGAATCATAACCAAAATGAAAACTCAGCCCCGTCCGCCCCAAGGGGATGCAGGGACCACCCCCTCGGGGAGATCGCGGCACCGTCATTTCGGAGGGAGCAAAGATCGGAGGTCTCTCGACTCTTGCAGATGTCGGGGGTGCTGTGGCTACGCTCAATTAGCAGCTCTGACTGCTGATAAGAGAGAAAAATGGGGCTGAACTCGACTGGCAGTTGGGTAACAGGTATCGAATATTGCGAAGTGGTTAATTCTATGCCAGCTTGTTGTAAGTTGATAGATGTGGAATGTACGATTAGTTGAAAAGTTTCTTTTTTATCAATTTAAAAAACTGATACTATAGAATTTAGCAAATATTGTCAAGATTTTGTAATAATTGTGCAAGTTTGATGCGAGTTTGTTGGTCAGCAATGATGCCCTAGTTAAAATACAAGTTGGGATGTTTAGTTACATACTGAATTAGTGCTAGAGCACCGAAATTTGATATGTGATCTTCACATTGAATTTGTAGATTGCTGCCCAATTTTGAACGAAATTCTTTCACATGTATCTCGCCAGTCCGTTTACCTGTCCTAGTACAAATGAGCATGGTAACTTCAAAGCGCAAAAGTCCTGATACATAAAATTTAATACACAATTTTAACATCTAAATTGAAGAACCAGATCTAGATTTGAACCAAATCTGTCTAAAAGTTAACTCTTTGGTAGACCTATACATTTACATGTGTGAAAATGCGATAATTCAAAGTGTAAAGATATAGATAAATAGAAGTTGGTAGGTGCCGGCGTCCTGGCATAGGGGTAGTGCGTCTTCACCGTGATCTAGGCTTCCTGGGTTCGAGTCCCGGCTTGGGAACGGTTGTTCTTCAGTTGTTCTCTCTGTGAGATGTGTGAATGTACCCTCCTGTAAAATGGGGTTGTGCAATCGAATGAGTGATGTTGAAAGTCGTACTCTTGGTCCTAGTTGGTACAACTATAAAAACAAAAGACGCTCCCCCGCCGTCTTCAAATTGCTGCCTTTGTAATAACTGGCTTATCCATGGCAAGTGCCATAAGAAACAACAACAACGAATTTGGTATGTTATCGTGTTGTTAAATTTATATTTATGAGGCAGAAATTGAACTTTAATTAGTCTAGAAAAAGATGTTCAAAATACGTACTTAGTTTTTTCCTTACATTACAAAGCAGAAAGCGTTCATGTGAGGAACTTTGAAAATAAAAATTCGAGAAAAAGTAGGGCCGTAAAAGCTGCATGACACTCACAACCAAGCAATGTCTACATTTCGTATACCAAGATAGGGAGTAACATTTTTACTAGGAAGTATATTAGAAAGCTTCGGAGAGATCTCTTCGGTTGTTCTTTTTTTAATTGTCATTGAAAGAAGAGGTAAATTTGTTTTTGTCTACACCGTTAGCTCTTAATTTTATAAAATATATAGGTTGCGGTTATCTGTGATTGGTGCACGCGATATTTGTGCTGAAAAATTGCTCAAAATGCTTTGCGAGGCAGATTAAATTTGGAGAGAAATTTCTTTTTACGTAATATATGCTCTATTTATAAAAAAAATGCCTTACAAAATTTCAGTTAGAATTTAATTAATCAAAAATAAATATAAACGTTTTTCTCTTATTAATATCAGAGCATATTTTCACAAAACATCAGACAAAATAAATTTTCACTTCTAAATTTCCTAAAATTCGCTATTTCTTCATAACAATTTTATTTTTGTGCAGTTCCGTCTCTAATTTTAGAAACTTTTTTTGTTGTATTTTACAACTAAACTTTCCTGCATTTTAGTAACTGACTTTGTGTATTTTGAGTTTTTCGATGTTACTAAATGCAGTTTTTTTTTATGTTCATGTTAACATTGATACGTAATTAAATTAACAAAAAAATAATAATGCATGAACCAAGCCAAAGACATTATCATATTTCAGACTAAAAATCCAAACGCTTAAAAAAAATTGTGTCTGTTTTGATTAACATATATTATTCAGCGAAATTTTAAAGAGCACAGAACAGCCCTTTTAGAGATGCCCCGTGCAGAACGGTGATATGAGCTTAGTGTAATTACATTAACATCCCGATTCTACTGAATCGGGTCTTTGAACTACGAATTATCCAAGTTCCAACACAATCAAGCTCCATGGGCACTTATCATTAGGAACTCTTATCATTAAGCCCCCAGCGGCTACGAAAAAAGCGGATATGAAACTCTTCCAATGAATTTATTTTTTTTGCTTATATTCTGTATTTACTAAATATGTCATTCATTTTATTGCATTATTTTACCTGTGGATGTCTGATCAAATAAACCCATTTTCAAAGCATTAATTAAGTAAGACGAATCAAATTCTTTTGTTGTCCATTGATGATCACGTGCTTTCATTTGAAATTTTTAAGAGCTTTCAATGGTCAGTAAAGTGGTTTGGAGCTGGAAGACTCTCTTTATTGAAAAAATAAGACAAAGTTATGTTCTCGAGATTTTTCTGAAAAATATGAGTGTTTAGATATAGACGACTATTAAAGACATATTTAGAAATCAGGGGCGTTCATATAAAAAAAAATTGTCAAAATCATACTAGGGGGTTGGTTGAAGGAATTGGTTCGTTGATTCTCTTAATTATCAGTGTACATTGATAATTAAGATATCAGTGCGCACTGGTATTTTTATTATCAGTGTATCAGTACATAATCATCCATTGATATTTGTAAAGCTGGGCGAAGTTAAAAATATCTCCCCCCTTTTAGTCTGCGTCATTATCGGATGAAAAAACCCAGTTTCTGTTTTAGCGTTTAGCAGATAAGACAGAGCACTTTTTTTTTAAATGTTTAAATTGATTGCTCATGGATGTGTGAATACACAAGTGAATTTCACATTTTATTTATTTTTTTATGCTGGATTGTATTATTTATTAGCTGAGTATCACTATTTGTTTCAGACGAATTTTAGTGTTTAGTTTCTATTTGAATGATCGTGAACATTATGGATAGAGAAGTTCCCAAGGCAAAGAAAAAAAAACTTCTAGATATAATTATATATGTACACCTAAAGTATATTACAAATAATATATATATTTTTATTTTCTACTCTTTACCTTGAAAAATCGATTTTCTACTGCAACTTTCATTAGTTAATCTATGACCATCATTTATGAGACATTGTTTATAATAAAAGATCGTCTAGACAAGCATATTTCCTACTTTTAAATCAATAGAGGGGCATTTGTTGATGAGGAAAATGAAAATCCATAAGTGAAATTATATTCTGTCTAAAATGGCCAACATGAAATATGTAAGATTTAGAATTTTAGACTCTTTTTTAACCTAAAATTTTTATCTTACATACCTAAGATCCATATTATCATCACAAAAACTGATACTTTTTTTTTGAAGTTCATTGCTGTTCCATCCTTACTATAAATATTAGCGAATAAATCTCTGTCGGTAAATATTAACTGAAAAACTCCATATTGGAAATGTCCATCTTTTGTTATCCCTGACACCGAGGCCTCGATATCATCTATCTATAACTGTGTAAACCGGCATTTTTTTTTATTGCCATATTTATCAGGGGGCTCTGGCAATAACGGACGCTGCGGGTGGCGACGGGACACAATCGTCGCCCGTCGCGGACGCACGTGGCCGTGGAACAGCGACGGTCCGTCTTTCCAATCATCGGGTGCTTCCAATAACGTGCCTCCATTTATCACAGGTTCCGGCGTCAATTCCAATCAAAAGTTAATATTTTTCCACACCAGAAGCTGCCCAGGCGTGACGCATTGTGGATAGGGTTACCACTTTTTGGCAGTTTATCTCTCTATCTTGGTGTAAAAGTTTATTTTGGTGGAATCTGAGTAAATTAAAGGATATATTGGAAAACATGGGTTAGAATTGATGATAATGTCATGGCATGATGACAATGTCCTGATAAACCTATAAGCAAAAGAATACGAACAGAACTTATAATAATTCATAAAAATACTTTCATTGCACATTAAAAAGATTGGTTCATTTAATAATTTCTTAAAGATAAAATGAAAGATGAAATGAATAAACCAATTCATCGATATAAATTCAGCAAATGTACTTACATATTTAAAAAACCTCAAATCTTAATATTATAATCCAAATGATATTAAATGAAACTTCATGTAAAACACGTAATAATAAAGCAATACTGTTAAAAGCAGGTCAACCTTTTAAAAACGCATCTACTTTCATAATAATAATGCAATATTGGTAAAAGCAAGTAAAAAAACATATGTGATTAAAAAATGATGAAAATTGCCATTTATGCTTTATTTATTGCCTACGCGATTTCAAGCTTCAGAACCTCCTAACCAAAACAACAGCATGTTCTCACATGATAATAATATTTAAAGAGGAATAATTGTATGTCTTCTACACAAATTTATAGTTTTTTTCCAATCTTGCTAAAATTTAAGACGCATAGACTTTCAGACACTGGCAGATTTAGGTATTTTTGTGACTCCAGGCAGTGTACATTGTGGGAGCTATATTTTTGATATATTTAGTTTTTCATTTCTACACATTTTTGTTTTAATCAATATGTTATTTTAGATAAATGATTTATTTCAGTTATTTTGTAAATATATGTATGTTTTTTAAATTATGATTGAGTAGCAGCTGTGTTCCCATTAGGTATTAGATCATATAATTGCTGCTTATAAATGTTGTAATAATTAAGTGATCATGATGAAGCAAATAAGACATTAACCAATTATACTAAACTAAATTTTAATGTTATTGTATTTATATTTTGTAATTCGTAGAATTTTTAAATTTTTTATACGTTTATTTGGCAATTAGATTGATAATTTTTTTTTAAATCGGCCTGCTTGCGTTACACATCAATGACGCGATCTTAGGCATTGAATGATAGGAAATCCGTTGCCGTTTCCAGACAAAAAGAAAATATTTATTAAGTTTACAAATTTTAAAAGTTAATTAAAATATTTGTTAATTTAAAAAAAATTCCAAGTTGTTTTTCATTTATATCTGCTACAACATTATTACATCTGCTACAACAATATTAATTTCATATTTTTGCAGAAATTTTTTTCTAGATGTTAATAAGTTTACAAAATTTGATTGATACATAATCTTAACAATATTTTTATTTGTATGATAAAATTTAAAATTCCCTAAATTCAGAAAAAATTGGTAGAATTAAAATGATAATTTTTAAAACTTTTAAAACGTTGGAAAAATTATTTTGTTATTCGGAAATTATCACGGAAAAACTTTAGCCTTCAACTTAATTTTTTATTAAATAAAATTCGAATAATAATTTAAAAAATTGCTCCGATGTAGACATTTCCACCCTCCAAAATATATGTGCTGCAAATTTGGTAGCTGGAGGTAGAATAATCTGGCGTGTAAAGCGTCAATACACGCACATTCATTTTTATTATGAGTGGAATTGCATAAGAATGAATCGGGCTAAGGGAAAATGGCATTATTAATAAAAAATTCTTTGCATAGGTTCATAGGTCACAATCATAATTTAACTATAGAGATGCAAAAAGATTTCTGGGATTAGTATATGTCCTTTTAATTTTTAATTAATAGGACAGAATAATCAATAATATCTCTTATTTTACATTTAAATATTCAACACATCAAAAAAAGATTATTACAGTTAATATAGTTGAATTAACTATAAAATGGTACACGAATAAAAATATCATGTCTTCTGATTTTGATTGACCATTGATTCATATATTCACAACAAAGTAATCGTCTTCAAACCCAAATTAAAAATCGCATCGTAATTCATAATGCCACATGATAATTTAAGATTTATATCTATATATTCCAATTTTTACTTTTTTTAAAATTCAACGACTGAAGAAACTAAAAAATGATGCTAATAAAAAATTTCCAAATTCGCACTTTAATTGACTTACGATTTTATTAGATATTTGATCATACATGTTCTAAAGAGAGATGTTAATTGCTATATATGTTTCAATATTTTTTCATAATAACCAGCAAAGGTAATCCGCATATGGAATAAATACATTACTTATCCTACCGACCTATATAAGCCTTCGAAAATAGTATAACTGTCCCTTATTAAATAGTGTTAGCTTTTTAAAAAAAATATAGTATGCCAATTTTCCCATATATTTAATAAGACTTTAGATGTAAATTTGATTATCAGTTGTAATTCATTAAGATGCACCATATCTTGTTTTGGAGTTTCTTAATAGAATTCTAGTTTTTGAGTTTTACATTAGCTGTACGAAAGTAGAATTTGAAGATATCTAAAACTAAAGCAAAAAATAATCAGATCTTGACAAAAAAAAATGTCGAAATAAAACCTTTATGTGTTAAACCATCAATATGATAATAAATTGGAAATATCGAAGGATTCCTATTGCTATGGCACCAAGATTTTAAAGATCTATATTGAAACCCCGCGTACTTAAGCCATTTAATGCCAACTCAGATGAAAAATATACTGCCAACTCTGTAGTGTCCACACCAAGTACCAAGAGACGAAGCGCAAAAAATGTTGCTGCTGCTGTTCTACGAAGTTCCACCGCAGTGTAGGTGGTAGGGGACCGAAGAAATGAATGACAGTCTACATATTAGCAACCCCTCCCAGGAGAGGTCCTCCGCATGTCCGAACTTCTGTTCAAATTGTTTTTCCTGTCACTTCACTTCCCATTCCCCTCCTTGTTGCTTTCCTTTAAATCAAGACCTTCATCTCACCCAAAAGTTGATATTGATGAACAAAAGCATCCTGCATGGACAGTTTGAAAAATACAAAAAGAAGAGGCAGTAACAGAAAAGAGTGGAGTTTTTGGATTCTTCGGGCTAAAGGACAGACACACTCTGTCATATATATCTATACGAACACATACACGATTTCTAGTTAGTTGTCCAATAGGACGTTGTAGGTCCCATGGTCTCTGGCCTGTCTCATCGAATTTTGTTTTGCCTCGTTGGCCTTTAATCTGAGGAACTTCCTTGTTTTTTTCTTTCGTCTCCTATGGGAAATGTCGAAGATTCTTTTGGACATACAGAAAGAGTACGTTTCGCTTAATATATATAGCTTTTTGTGCCTTATCTGCGTTTTTTTTTTGTTGTTGTTGTTTCTATCTTTTTATTTCTTTGGTTTTGATTGACCATCCGTGTCCTGTTCTGGGAATATGTAAGAGGAATAAATTCGTTCAAGATTTATTTCAAAGTTTCCTAATGGATTTTGTGGCAGGCATCAGTTTAATAAAATATTAAGAAAAGAAAGGAGAAAAAGTACCCAATAATTAATTTATACGATTTCTGGTTACTAAATTTCGTTCTTATTCAAATTGTTGAGTCAATGAATATTTAATCGAATGAATAATTTTGTAAACTACTTTTTAGGGACTGCATTTTTATAAATAGATTAGAAACGTAAGTTTGAAAGGAGGTTTTTCAAAGTTCCTTAAAGGGTTTTGTTTTTAGCTTCGATCCAATCAAATATTGAGTAGAAATGCAGCGGTGGTAGTCTCACTAAAACATCTTTTTACATATTCTCTAATAAAGGTGTTATACAGAGGATACCATCCATAGCATTGGTGCACAATAGTTACGAAATTTTAATATTTGGCGTGGATTTAACATTTTAACTGAATCTATCAAGTCATCCTTGGTGAATTTCTTGGCGATTAATCCCTGGCACGCTGTTAATAGTATCTGAAAATCGAATTTGTGCTTTATTTGCACTTTTTTCTCAACCAATTCAAATAAAAATTAGATGCGGAATTACACTTGCAATCACACAATAACATTGACAGTTGTCTACACTATAAATCTGTGTGCCGAATTTTATCTCACCATCTCTCTTCGCTTTGTGGTTATCTTGTTAACCTATATTCGAACAGCTGGACAGACGAACCTCTGAACAGCAATTTCTCAAAATTTGATAGAAATCTTCAAATTTTTTGTAAAGACTGTGTTCCAAATTTCCGTGTTCAATTTTCTGACTCAAAACGTTTCTGAGTTATCTTTGCCACAATTAGACAGACGAACATTTTTCAAATAATGTATTTTTCGAACTCAAGAATGTCTAAAACGTGGAGATTACTATACTTTATATATTACATGTATTAGGAAGTAAAAAGTGTCAATTAAACTGTGCAGCCTTCTGCTGGAAGAGTTTTGTTGTTAAGTGGTTGAATCGTTGAATGCTTCACTGGATGGATAGTTAGAGAAACTGCATTTTTATAAATATTTCAAGAATGCATGCTCGAAAGATTGTTTTTCAAAATTTCTTAGAGATTTTGTTTATGGCATTAGTTTAATGAAATTTCAACCATATCAGAGAAGATGCAAAAAACATCTGTTTGGAGTGTTTTGTTAGTAATGAGCAGTTTAACCGCAAAATATTTCGTTGAATAAGTAAATACGGGAACTGTAATTTTATAAATAGATCTCATACAAAAAGAATTAACATAAAAAATTATCTGCACTTCACACTACAAATTGTCTATACAAACAATACTTTTAAAAAAATAATTAGATCTTTATTCACATTCTCACTGTCACTGAAATTTCTGTCACCATTGAAATTTTCCATAAAATTTTATTTTACAAGGACATAATTTGAATATAAGGTTGAAAAATTAATAAATTTTTATATTGATGAAATACTATGAATGAAAAAGGAAATATTTGTAATTGAGAGAATAAACTATGTAAATTAATTTGGTATTTTTTAAATTTTATTTCATTTCATTCTTTAATATTTTTTTAATGTTTGATTGTTTTCTTTGAATCTGGTAGTTGTTGTTAGTAAAAAAACATTTTAAAAATTAGCGTTACTTGAAATAGATGTTTTACTATGATCTCAAACATTTGAAATTATTTCATTTATTAAATACATAATTACATTTTTAACAATTTTGTTTAATATCAAAATATTTTCTTTCTAATGACATCAATTTATTAAAGTTTTCTATTTTAAAAAATCAAATTAAAAAGAACAAAAATTTAGGATTTACTCTTCTTATAATTTTTTTAGATTAATTTGATTTTCTGTTAAAATTTTGCATATATTTATTTTCTTATATATTACTATTTAACTTTACATTCATTAATACAGTTATTACATCCATTTGATTTAAAGAATGTGAAACAAGACTTTTAATACCACAAGACTTCAAGGTTTAATATTACAGTTTTAAGTAATTCTTCTTCCTTACATGGCATTTGTTAACTTTTGAATAAACTATACTTCACAGCTGTAGTCTTAACTACATTCAGAAAGTTCTGAAAGGCATTTTAGTAACTTAAAACCTCAATTTCACATCCAACATGCTACGAGACTTAACAACAACTTTTCTGAAGCCCTAAAATTTTCGCATTAATTTCGAAAACCAGATGAAAACCAGTTTGGCACATTCCAAATGAAAACGAGAAGCAGAAGCAGTGTTTGCTCGCATTACAATAACGGAAGTTCCATGCTCTCAATCTCGTATAAAAGCCTCGGTCCTTGAAAAAGCCACCAAGCTTAGAACTGCACAAACTGCTTTTACCGCGGAAGACTGCCAACAATGCTAATTCAAGCCGACACGCGGTTTTAAAATCGTGTTTCCTTCTCCGAAATATGCATTTACCGAGGTGGTAAATAAACAACCGCTTTGCCTTTCCAAGCCCAAAACACTCTCTTTCCTCTCTAGAGGGGTGTCGAAACTCAAAGGTGTGGGGATGAGCGGTCATCCCGGGGATTAAGCCTTTCTTCTCTCATTCCAGCTTCCGCCGCAGACGACAATTCTAAATATTTATGAATGGCGTGAGACAAAAGCGGATCCCCCAGAGCCTAAAGGGTTGAGAACTTCCAACAAGGGGGTTTGTCACTGCTGGCTCGCTGACCCCTGTAAAGGCTTCTGCCTTCCCTTTTCCAGAATATAAAGTAAGATAAATTGGGATGTCTGTGTGTTGCACGCTTGGCCTGGTACGCGGTTAGCGACTGTCCTCCACCAACAGGGGAGGAGGTGGGGATAAATAATGAACAGTAGCTGCTATTGCCTCCCTGCCTGCCTCCCCTGTTTTCTAAATCAGTGCCTCCACATTCGGGGGAGGATTTCTATGGTGATTCCGAAATCATTAGATGGACCCCCACAGCTTGTACGGAGGAGGCTATATATTACAAGAGCAGACTAATGCTTTAAACGTGGCTGACATAAAGGCCCGGGCCTGACTTCCCGGTGTGAAGGGAAGGAGGGCTTTTATAATTGGAATGCGGACGCTGATGTTTGTCATCCAGGGTTTGGGAATTTAAAGTGTTTACTTAAGAGAGTGTCGCACTTTATTATGGAACTTTTAAGGGAGAGCTGTCGCCCACGATTGGTATCTTATCTTTCGAGGTGTCACGTGCAGATGATGCACCTATTGGTATGCTGAAGAGCGAGATTTTAAGAAATTACAGGACATTATTATGAGATCGCAAAAAAAAAGATTTCTTTATTCATTTTACTGAGAAGAATTATTATTGGTGCCTTCTTATCTTTCGAGGTCAATTTCAAGATCGTAAAGTTTGCATAGGTGTGAAATGCATTATGAAATCTGTACCGGAAACTTCTTTGAAGGCAGCTCATGTCTTTGTTAATGACAAACACTAGCAATATTTTTATATTCTCTTCGACGCTTTTACTTTTCCAATTTTTTTTTCCACTACACACTTTTATTTGTTTTATTATAAATAATTATAAAATTGCAGAAAAAAAATAATGGCGAGACAGATGATGATAAGCTTATCCGAAATTTTCAACAGTGCTTTGAAATAATCTTTATAATCTGCTGTATTTTTTAAAATCCAATCTCATTTTGAGAATATTTCAGTCGCTGATTTTGATCATTTTAAAAATGGCTAGTGCTTGTAGATCTAATGGCATTGTTCTGGTCTTTAGGTGTTGACTTTTCCTGTTAAATTTTTAAAGTGCCAGCTAGTCAGTTTAATTTCTTGTTGGTGTAGTTTTCGCTTGACAGACCATTCGTAAATAAAGATTCTTTGACAAAGAGAATATCTTTTGAGGTGTTTCATGTAGATGATGCATTATTAGGATTTTACTATAAGATGAGCGTTAAAAAAGTGTCTTTACTTATTTTATTTGGAGGAATCATTATTGGTGTCTTATCCATTGAGACGTCTCGTGCAGATGAGGCATTAATATACTTCTGTTGATATGCCAAAAAGCAAATGTGTAAGAGATTGCTTGAATTTCTTGTGAACCTGCTAGAAGAAGATTGGAAAAAAATAACCATTTCATTTTATTGGCAGGAATGATTACATCCCATCTGAAACATTATATTTCATTTGTGATCAGCTAAATAGAGGGTGTAGCGTGGCTGGGGAAAGGCGTTTGTCTTAGCATAGCTGTTGATATTGAAAATGTTAAATTAATGTTAATGTTTCATCATTTATTATTATAAATATTGTACGGTGTAAAGCTTACCAGTCTCTATAACAGATAACAATGTTTTATTCTACACATAATGTAGGTAACAAAACGCAGGCGAATGCAGTTGCGGGAATCAATCACGCACAAGCAGCATATCATTATTTAACAATATTAGCAACATAAAGCCAAGTACTGAGAAAATTACTACCTTCAACTCTACCTTCTCGACTACCTACAACTCGACTACTACCTTCAACTCTACCGCTCTGACTTTTATAGTCCTGTAATCGCTCAAAGAAGCTTCTAGAAGAATATTGTATCTTTGCTGTACGGATAATCCTATCATTCTAAAGTTAAAAATTCAGAATTTAAGACAGTGTGAAATTTTTTTATGCGGAATAATGAAATTGCAAATGCGTTAAATTTATTGCGGAAAAGTTAAATTTTTTTATTAATTTCTACCTAATTACATAACTAATTAATTTTTGCAGCTTGAGAAGTGACATTGTTTCCTTCTTTTGTATTAAATATTAAATATGCAAGATTTGATTGATTTTGGCTCATTTGTTTAGAAGGAAATGTGGTGCATATAGATATACATAACCAGAACGACTTTTATTTATGTTATCTTTATCCCATCTTTATTCCATATTTAAAGTGACAACATTTATATTTTAATTGTAAATGCAGCTACAACATGAGGTTTCTTTCTAATAAAAGTAATATTTCAAAATAACTTATGAGGTCTGTACATTCAAACTCGATTTCCAATGTAAAATTTGAAACTTATTGCAGAATTAATTTTCTAAATATAAAATATTTGATGACAGTAGAAAGGATCATTAGTTGCATTCGAAAAATTTTGTTTATGGCAGTAGCAGCATGAAAAATACAGAATTTTTTGTAAACTTTCATGCACATAAAAATTTTATGTTTGAACATAACTTTTAAAATTTTAGATATTTTTTTAACAAATGCTTTCACACTAATTTTTTGAAAGTAAATAACTGTATTCTCGGTGACATTTGATAGTATAACATCATACTGAATCGAAAAGAAGTAAATGTTACAAAGACGTTAAAAAATCAAATTGGAGTTTGAAATTTATGAGCACATCATTATAGAAATAATTTAATTAGCAGTTTTGAAACGGATGTGAACGTATATTTTGCAATTCCTTTTCCTATGGCGAAACAACATCCATATTCAGCCAAATTAAGTGAGATGCCAGAAATGAGTAGCAAACTGTGCAGACAAAGTAAAAACTAAAGCACAATTCATATTTTCTTTAAATGCATATTAATTTTAAGGATAGTTTACAGAATTAGTTTTAAGAAGGTGAATCGATGAAGAAATTAATAACAAATCAACAACAAGCTGTCAGCCTATAACAAACATATCAAATCACAAATTGAAATTCAATCAATGCAAAAGTATATTTTAATGTAAATAAATATATTAAAAAAATTTAGCTCACAAGTTAATTAAACTTAGACTAGATTAATTTGTTGCAATCCACATTAAATTAATTTAACTTAAACTTAATTTTTAACATTTTATTTTAATAGTTTTATTGGAAATTTATAAAATTTTGTTTTGAAAAATCTTGAGAGTGATATTATATATTTCCTTTACAGATAAATATTATACCATCTTAATCAGAAAAGAGAGAGACATCTAAAAGGTAGCAACAAGCTATCAATCCATTGCAAAATTTAAAACAAAAATTCTAATTTTTGAAGAAGGCATATTACTTTAATAATTTTATTGGCATTCAAAAATTTTAATCTTCAAAATGTAGACTAAAAACGCTCTTTGCCATTGATTTTTACCATGTTAAAACAAATATAACATCATCAAAATCAAATCAAGGGAGACATAAAAAATACAGCAATATGCTATTAGTCCAGAGCAAAAAATGAATAAATAAACTCCAAGTTTCGAAAAAGCATATTATTTTAATTATTTGATTAGTATTCCTTGATTTTAGATCCACAAAAATGTAGGATAAAAGCATTCTACCATGATAAAACTATTTATTAATGTGATAAAAAAAATATAGGAGGAGTTGTTCAAAAACAAAAACAAAATATCAGTTTATTGATAAACGTATATTACATTACTTGCAAAATAATATTTTCCAGCTGCAATGTCCTTTTGCTAAATATTTTTTTTATCTAAAGTTGATATGAAGTCGATATGATATGAAGTTGATATGATTATTTCATCATGGGGCACTTTCAAATAAGAGAAATATGCAAAATACTATATTTTGTAGATACGGAACTTATAAAATCCTATTTTTAAAATATTTTGGCAAAAATTCACAAATATTAATATCTCTGTGTGAAAAAGCAAACTAATTTGGTGTAAAATCCAAAAGTTTATTAGAGTTTGCCCCATTTTTCTGATTATTAAAGACAATTATCTTATCTTATCTTATCTTTGCAATTATCTTATCTTATCGACATGTTATTTATTAAAAGAAGTGAATAGTCTTATCAAATCCTAATTCTTCCATCATAGATTCTGTACCTTTTTAAACTTATGTAACAAAAATACTCTTGCTTTTGGCAAACAATTTTTTAAAAGACTTTTTGCAGATTTTCAAATACTTTTAGCGCAAAAATTACATTTAAGAAATTAAATTTTATGTACATAGTTAGTTAAATTAAGTTTTCAATTTTGGTAAATATGCAAAGTTAAAATTCTTACCTCATAGAAATAAATTTATTATCAGACGATAATATGAAATCAAATTTGAAGTACAGATGTTTATATAACACGTGAAAATGTTTGATAAAAATCACCAAGCGATTTCTGGTATATTTATTTTTTAAATGAATCATTCCAGTTGCTTTTTAATCAGATTTGAATAACGTTTTCAATATGTATAAAAAATAGTAACAAGCTGTCAAATCCATGATCATTATCAAACGCATGCTTAAATTTATGAACATATCATTTTAATAATTGTATTAGCAACTCAATGAATTCAGTTTCACAAAACTCTCAAGAACAACAACTGCCGTTATCTCCCATCACAGATAAACGACATCTAACCTCAACCAGAATCGGAAAGGAAAGAAATGTCAAAAAGGCAGCAACAAGCTATCAGTTCACGGCAAAAATCAAAGCTCAGTATCTCCTAAGAAACCATTGATCAAAAGCATAGAGTGTGTTTAATTAGGCATAGTAATGTGTTTAAGCCCGTCCTGCTTAGAAGGGCTTTTCCAAAAAGGAGAGAAAACTCTTCTAATTACAGCAGAAAAGTGCAGAAAAGGTATCATTGACTCGGATTAGGGGATCTCAAGCATCAAATCCCTTCGGATTGAGGTTTCTTAAGCAGCTGACGTCTTTGGTTATGCGGCCGACATGAGAACGGAGCAATTTTGATGATTCTTTCTTCGTCTTCTTCTTCTTCTTCAGATTTTTTTTCTTTTCTTATTTTATTTCTTCAGTCTTTTCGAATCGTTTGCTCCTCCTTCTTTTTTTTCTCGTTCATTTGATTTTCTTTTTATGTCTTATTATTATACAGTTTGTGGTAAGCTTTTATTTCTTTTAATGGATTTTTATTCCATCTGCCTTTTTTTTATTTACGTTTTTGTTGTCTTTTTTTAAAAACTTAACGTGTTTTTGTGTTAAGTAAATTTAGAGCCTTAATAAGTTAAAATGCTGTTGTTTTCTTTCAATTTTGATTTGCTAAGTTATCAGTGGAAAAAAGATGCTTTGACTAGGCGCGTGTTAGCTCTGATGCGAAATAAAAATGATTTTATAATAATGTACTGCAGATTAAAATAAAGGGAGAAAAACTGTTTTTTTTTTTTTTCATCTTGATGAATGAATAATTTTTTTTAAAAAAAATGAAAAATTTATAGAAGTAAAAAAATACTATATTGTTACGAAATTTCCCGGTTCGTTTGGATAGTGGAAGTGATATGGTGTGGAGAACGCTCAATCAACAGGCGGCAGTAGAAAAAAAACAACGACGTTTATTTACACGAAGACAGGACAGCACAAAAACGACAACTATATACAGCTTAGAGGAGACAATTATCTTCAGCCGAGACGTGCACACAGCAGCACACAACAAGACTCTACTGCAGACAGTAGCGCACAGCTTAGTTCAGCACTAACTTGATTCCGTCGCTACTCTTCTAATCTCTGGAAGACCCGTTGTTTACCGTCGATTCCGACTACTCTCGGCAGCTGCAGACTGCTTCCTTTTATAGGTCTCAGGAGGGGGGCTGGAAGCCTCTCAACCAAGCAGTAACTTTCGAGGCATATCTCGGTTCCTACTGGGCGGATCGGGAAAATTCTCAATGTTTCGGGTATAATCTATTTTGGCGCCAAAGTCGCCAAATTCATCGCCAAGCCGCCAAATGGTTGCCAAGCTCTGAGACCTCCGACGTGACACCCGGACTCCGTCCAATGCAGATGATTGTAAAACAGTCTTTCTGATGATGAAACCAACTATGCTGGGAAGCAGCATCACAGATTCGTAACATTATATTATAAAATTATTAAATTGACTTTTATTTTTATAACAAATTTTGTCATGCTGAAATAAACAAGGAATTTCTAATTAACCAAATTCATATTTTCATCAACTACAGTTCGAGCTTCTATATAGGATCTGATGGATTACTTATTTATTAGATATTTTGCTTTACATTGTGCATTTTATTATTAAATTTGCCACCTTAACAAGAATATGCAGTTAAGTAAGTCATCTAATTTGAAAACTTTAGTCAAAATTTACCCAAATGGTTATTTAATTATTTTTATATTTGTATTATGTGTTCATAAGAGTTATTTCCCTGCATTGCGCATCGAATCATTTTAGAATTTTTTCAATAAAATTAATCTAAATACTCTTTTTTTATGACGGTGCTTTAATGCTCTTATTAAATTTATTATTTTGATATTTCCTTTCGATAATTTGGAAACATCATTGTTCCATGCAGGAAAATGGTTAGATTTAAAAATTAACGCCTCGATTACGTCAATTTCATTACCATATTTTGTTTCCTGATTTAAATAAATTTGAAAGCTTAATAATTGCTACTATAAATGGTTTAACAATAAAATTTTAATAATTTTAATATTTTGATTGCACAAATGGAATGGCCGCATTCAAGTCAATGAAAGAAAATTATAAGCAATTCAATGGCAACAATATTGAGTCAATGCAACGAACAATCCAATTAAAAGATAAATACAAAGGTATCATGGATATGTTATGATAAATACAGCAATTTTTTCTTTAGCTTTATAATATAATTAATTATGTATATATTTCGAAAAAGCTTATTTTTTGTTGGTGAATTGAATCAGGGATGCGATAAAGATATGCAGTTTTCGCATAAAGACGAATGTAAAATTCCACCAATATCTATCGTTATACTTTTGTTGGTGTGTTATCAATATAGATCGTTGTATTTCCCATTAATATAGCACTTGGAAGAAGTCACCATAAGGAAAAACAGACATAATTTCAGAAACGGTTTTTCAATATCAGGAAGTTTTAAGATCATGCAATTTAATAAAACCTCAAGGTCGACTTTATTTAAAAAAATTACTTCAATATGTTTACTTAATATATCAGAACTCAAAGAAAGAGGTGATGCTTCGAAATAGAAAAAAATAATGAAATGTGTCATTTATTTTTTCCTAATATATTTATTACATAAGAGCATTTGTGCATAATTTCAAATAAAATGAAGTGCAAAAAATATGAAGGTAGAATTAGTTTCGACATGACCAAAAATTTTTTTAACAAATCAGAATTTTTATTCATTGCGTGTTTACAATGGAAGAAAAGTGCATGATTAATTATTTGTATAAACGATGAAAAAAGTTTGAGTTTTATTACAACAATGAATATTTTTAATATGAATAATCTATAAATTTTTTAAATAAAAATTTTAAAATCATGGACATAAACTGAATGGTACAAAAATTTATATCATTGTGAATGTATACCTCAATGATATAAATTATATCATTCAGCTTCCAGATAAATGTCACCAAGCTCGAAATATTCGATTTTGTGACATATACTACAATATCATCTTCAATTAAAATTTTTAGTCTGATATAACTTGCCAATTTCTTTGACCTTCCGTTGCAGATTCATATATCATACATTTTATTCTTATAATAAATAATAAATATTATAAAAGTATGGTATATGCATATAAAGGTATAGAAAATTGGACTAACTTTTCATTTATTAGATTTCTAATTAGAATTGAGAAAAAATCGCTGTCCCCCAAAATGTGTCAAATTTGGCTGATTTAACGATTTGCCCTAAGAATGCAACACACTAGTATATATTTATTTTCATTATTAGTCAAGATATATGTCGTAAATATATCTTATTAGAATTATTTTTGAATCTAATACTGTTTAAGCAACAAAATTATTTCAAAATAACTAATAAGAATATGAAAATTCTTTATTCTGATTGTTACATTTAAATAATAAAACTGCGGCAATTAAGATTTAGTTTTTCTTAAGCTTATTGTTAATATTAAGAACTATGAATAATTATGGGAAATATTTATTAGCTTTTATGTATTAAATTCAAATTGGTATTTCAGAATATGGAAAAGTCATCCTTTTGGATTTAAGTATAAAGATATAATTTCGATCTAAAATATTCTTAATTTAAGTCAATGTCACTTAGTCAACTGACAAATTTAAATTAAAGATGAATATTTGTCATCTTAAAAGTATTTTAAATAATTCCTTTTGTTTTGAGTTAACACTGAATTAAATTTCAATCCTTTAAAGAATTTTCGGAATTCAGTTAGAATTTTCGGTTTTACACAGTTAATGAAACAACATTTTACGTAACCATCAGCTGAAGCTAAGCCTAAATATCCAAGCTGAACTCTACAACACATCTCAGAAAAGCAATCAAATCAGAAAGAATTAGAGATCACCAAGTAAAATATTACCTAAATATTGAGAAATTTCTACTCATTCTAATCACTTCAGTTCGTCATGCATTGTGTGAGTTTCTGCAAAATGTTACAACTGTACAAATTAACTCTTCAGCAGTCGTAGAAATGGCGCGAAAATTAACGCATTCCGTTCCAACGGCAAAATTTAAATTAGAACAACAGAAGATTTTAAGTATCTTAAATTTTACAACAAACAGCTGCATAGCCTTCGTCTTTAATTATTCAAATGATTCGTCTTCGGCAAAGACTCGTTCGAAGTCGCTAGTGAATATTTATATTCCGACCTCGCCATACACATATACCCACCTCCACACCAACTTATTTGTATAAACACGTTCATACCTTTGCTGATTGTCTTCCATTTTGGAATCCTTTTTGAAATTGTACAGATTGTTAATCCATAGGCTTCAATAGGGATTAAAGCCAGCGGAAAAGAGTTTTAATCACGCAGTTTGGCAACGAGTCTTAAGTTTCTAATTACGTTATATACACGAAGGCGAAAGGTTGCGAGGCCAAATGCGTAAACATTGGAATGAAGGCTGTGCCAGTGTGCTGAATTGTCTTTAATTTTGCGCGAGATGTTAATTGACATGCAAAGGCTGGTGGGAAGGGCTTCGATTTCCATTTAGTAGCAACCCTTTTCGAGGCTGAGGATATTCAAATTGCCTCGCCTTCTTAATTGCTTCCGGAGTGATTAAGCCGGTGGAATTTTCGAATGGCTTTGATTTTTACTCATTTGTGAGTGAATTCGGTAAAAGGTCCGCGCTGATCTGAATTCTTCGTTTCTCGAGTAGGGATAGTTCACCAGCAAATGCTACTTAATGTAAGCTTCGAAGATGAAATACATTGAATAGCTTTTCGTCAATTTGGTTGAAACAGTGCAAAGGGCAATGGATTAGTTAAGAAACATTTGTTATAAATAATTATTGAAAAGAGAGAGAAAAAAACTTCATTGACTTAGCAGTGGTAAATAACACCAAGGACACAGCATTCTTCTTTTAGACTCCTTCATTGAGTTGTCATCAATGTTTTGTCTCCGCTGCAATCCGAAAGACTGGTATATATACTTCAATGAACCCCTGTATAATATATAACAAATAATATAGCACAAATATATAGTACAAAAAGTATATTCGATATTCTATAGTATAGTGTGCTGAAGAGGAAATATTTTCGACATCTAATTGGTGGAAATTGTTCAGTAGTATAGTGCGCTGTAGAAGAAATATATTCGACACTTTATTTCGAATTGGTGGAAACTGGATCCTTTATCTTTCATATATATAGTACAAAAAATGTATTCGAAATTCAGTAATATACTGTGCAGAAAGAGAAATAATTTCGGCATTTTATTTCTAATTGGTAGAAATTGAATCTATTGTCTTCTAATATATAACAGAAAAACATATTCGAGATTCAGTAGTATGGTGTGCTGAAGTGTAAATGTTTTCGACATTTTATTTCTAATTGATGTAAATTGAATCCTTTGTCTTCGTAATGTATAGTTCAAAAAATATACATTCAAAATTCAGTAGTATGGTGTGCTGAAGAGGAAATATTTTCGACATTTTATTTCTAATTGATGGAAATTGAATCCTTTTTCTTCGTAATGAATAGTTCAAAAAATATATATTAGAGATTCAGTAGTATGGTGTGCTGAAGAGGAAATATTTTCGACATTTTATTTCTAATTGATGGAAATTGAATCCTTTTTCTACGTAATGTATAGTTCAAAAATATATTCGAGATTCAGTAGTATGGTGTGCTGAAGAGTAAAAGTTTTCGACATTTTATTTTCAATTGGTGGAAATTAATATTTCAATTTATTACATTTAAGAAAAGGAGAGACTAAGCCGCTGGTGTTTTCATTGAGGGTGTTCGATTTTTATTTGTTTATGAATGAATTTGGCGAAAAGATCCGCATTGGTGTGAATTCTTGGATGGGAATTTAGCATTTTTACTGAATCCATCCTGCCATCCTTGGCGAGATATTTCGCAATTATGTTTGGCATGCTGTTAATGGTATTCGAAAATAGAATTTGTATTTTAGAAGAGAACTTTTTATACAACCGATTGAAACAAAAAGTTGATACAAAATTACACTTGCAGAGTCGAAACATTCCATACCAAATTTGATATGTGTAAGTTATTGCGATTTTGAGTTATCGTGTTTGCATGTTTCTAAATGTATAGACGATAGACGATAAAATTCTTATTAGATTTGGTTCAAAATCTGTAAAGTGTCTACACAATAGACATTAAATCTATGTACCGAATTTTATCTATTTAGCTCTCTTTGTTTCGTAGTTAAGGTGCTAACATATTCGAACAGCTGGACAAACGGACTTCCTCTGAGCAGATTTTGCTCAACATTTGACAGCAATCTGCAAATTATGTATAAAGACCGTATACCAAATTTGAACCGTCTAGCGTACAGCGCTTTTGAGTTATCTTTGTCAAAAACAGACAGACGGTCGGACATTTTATAAAAAGGTGATTTTTGAACTCAGGTTTTCTAAAACATGAAGAATCGTCAAAAACTAGAGTTCGAATTTTTCGATGATTACTATACTTTTTTTATACTCTCTATTAATTTCTCTGTTTTATCTATCATTTTATATTATTTAAACTTGTCGTATATAAGGGACCAAACTATTTCAATGAATCCCTAGCAAGATTTATGAGACGTTGAAAACGTATTTTAATATATCATTCCCGAATGTTATGTGCATATGTTATTCTAAAACTATTCTTCAGAAACATTTCCCATACGTCCTTATAAAAATTTTAGGTGCTGTATTAGCGAACGTCTACTGACTATTCGGTATTCCCAGTTATACTTTCAGATCTGAAAATTTCATTCACCAAGTCCTAGTAGAAATCTGGCTGCACGCGAACCAGACAAGAATATCTCTTTTAGGTTTAAGTGACAGCATTGGCCAAGAAATTCGAGCAAGTACTCCAGACTCCTTTGATGGAATTTTTCTATCCAATATCAGAGTGATCTCGACGATAAAAAAAAAGCACCGTAACACCGAAGGAGGGGGAAGGGAAAAAAATCTCAAAAAATCGATGCTTGCTATCTATCCATTCCTATCACTATGGCAACCAGCTCCAACGTGACGGGGCTTATCGAATAGGGTTGTATAATTTATGATAGCCCCCTTGTCCCCGCAACCATCCTTGTTGTATTCCATGCAGGATTCTTTACTAAACGCTTTATAAAGATATGAATGCATATATCATGACGTGAAGATACTGATATATTGATGTGTAAGATAGTTTATAAAATACTCTTGAGAAAAGGAGCCTATTCATACTGTGATCTATTTCTCACATTGGGTATTGTACTTGGTTCAAAAGGAATTATTGGTGGGTTTTTTTTTAACTTTTGATGCAAATCTTTATAATAGAGACTGTTAGCTTTGATACGAATTGTCAATTCGCTGGTAAAGTATAAACAAGGAAAAAAAATGTTAATCTCTTGGAAAAATTGATAACAAAAGTAAAGCATTCTAATGTAGTAAAACTATCTGAAAACATGCACTCTTTTTTACTTTCTCGTATACGTAGAACAGAGAAAATAATCGTTCATAAAATTCAAACTCGATATTTTGAAGAATCTCCACTTTTTAGACGACCCCGAATTTGAAAAACACATTTTTGGAAAATGCCCGTCTGTCTCTTTGTGCCAAAGATAACTCAAAAACGCTTTGAGCTAGAAATTTGAAATTTGGAATACGGTTTTTACACCAAATTTGCAGATTTATATCAAATTTTGAATAAAATATGTTCAGAGGAAGTCCATCTGTCCGGCTGTTCGAATATAAGTTAACAAGATAATTACAAAACGAAGAGAGCTAGATAGATGAAATTCGATACACTTATCTAACATCTATAATGTAGACTTCTGTTAAATCTTGAAATAAATCCAATAAAGTTTTGACTGTCTGTCGGTCTGTACTTTCAGTAACAAGTAAACGCGATAATTCAAAAATACAATGACTTAAATATATCAAATTTGGTATGAGATTTTATGACCACTAATGTAGCTTTGTGTCAAACTTTTATTCCAGTTGTCTACGTGAAGCTTGTCTAAAACACAAATTCAATTTTTGGATATTATTAAAGCATGCCATGGATTTCTCGCCAAATAACTCGCCAAGGATGGCGTAATAAATTCAGTAAAAATGCTAAATCTATGCCAAAATTTAATATTTATGCCAATGCCATGTAAGGAGTTCTCTGGTATGACAAGTTTATTAGAGACTATGCTAGTAAGTTTGGAAGAGACCGTTCCAGTTGCGTTTTTTTACTAGACTGAATAGACTAGTTTACATAGACTGAATACGGTTTTTACGGTTTTTTTACATAGACTGTATACGTTCATATATCATTAATGCATATCATAGCTATATGCGTTTTTCTTACGTTTAGAATAGTTTAGACATTTTTTTTTATCCTTAAATATTCAACATGCCTTAAAGTATATTTTTTGAAAAATGATTTTTATGATATTGAAATTGACATTTAATTAATCCAACGACAAAGTCACAGATTTGCTTCAAATTATACAAAAATCTTGATAACAAGATTATTTTACTCCTTGAACTGATGCTATCAATTTGAAAGGAATTCTCTAGATTGAAAAGATAGTCATTCAATTAAATACGGTGAATTTTCAGAACCTTCAAATTTTATTGTCATCATTTATTTAAAATTCAGAATAAAGCATCTTAAAACTTTTTTCGATTAATGTCTTTTTTAACTGCCAGAAACTTTTTTAACTGCCAATTTCAGTATTATCAGGATCTCCATTCTAAAATACTTAATTTATGTTAAGAATATACCACTATGAAAGCTCGGCGTTTGATTTCTTGTTTACTGTGTGACGAAACAATGTGTTGAACTACATCTTCTAAAGAAACGATAAGGATATGCTTAATGATGTTCGGTCAATGTTATAGATGAACAATGCTAAAGATAGCAGTCGGCCACAACAAATCCTGTCGATATTGCTATGTTCGGTGGTGAGGGGGGTAGTCGGTTGTACACAACAAGAAGAGTATGCTTAATGGACTCATTCCTATTAACCATCTGGATTCAAATTTGAGTAATAATTAAAAATTTCGGCAAAATAATAAGATATTAAATTTAGTTTATCTACATCGTTCCCTTTCTGTGCGTTTGTTTTCACACAAACATATTTACAACAAAATTAATTCTTTCGGACACAGAAACATGTAATGTCAAAATGTGAAGATTTATGAAAATTTTAAGGCCAAATATTTTGACAATAATAGAAACTATTCTGTGTTTACATGCTATTTATATAAATGTAAAGTGATGCGATTTTGATGAATTTTGGCATATGTGCTCTTCAAGCAAAAAGGAAGGTTGCCATCAATCCAACACTGCCAACAGTTTATTAAAAATTAACCAGTTTTTAATGTTTTTCAGCAATATATTACAAAACAATTATCTCATAAAAATTATTTGTATCTTTTAACTTTAAACGAGAAATTTTTGTATACATATAAATTTATCTCAGAAAGGGCTCTGACGATTTGGTTCAAATTTTATATTTAGATAAGATTTTGCTTTGTAAATTTATCTATATAGGTGTTTTCCTGAGAAAAAAAAACACGATTTTACACACACACACACACAAAGCATTTTTTATAACTTATTATTTGAGCATTTTTCTATCTGCTTTCATGCTGAAAATGTCATATAATTCCCTCTCGTTAATTTTTGCGGTACTTGCATAGTTGCCATGGGACGATAAACTACTGGTACCTCAAAATTTTGTGAGATAGCGCTATATGACATTTCTTGTGTGAAGCTCTGTCCCAGGTACTACTACACTTAAACAGAAGAAAAACGCATTTTTAACTCTAGCGATTTTTCAGTATAATTTTATATATGATTTCATTTCAGTATAATTTTTTAAAGTTTATTTGATAAACAATTTGTAATAATATTTTTATTGTGATAAAATTCCTACTAATTTAATTGTTCCATCAAACCATTCCATCACGTACATTTGCGAATTTTAAAATTCAGATGGGGGAAAAATACAAAAAAACAAAAAACGTTTTCTTTAGACATCAACTCTGAAGTAAAACTTCTATTTCAGCTTTTATTTCATAGTATAATCACTTCTTATTCTGAACATCCAGTAATTTGTAGTAGAATGAGTTCATTAAATTCGTTTTGTTTTTCATCTTTACAAATAATAAAACGAAATTTAAAATAAATCATAACATTTAAGGCAGGAAAAGTTAATATTCTTGGAGAACCAGATGGTCGTCCAAAACTTCCAGTTTACTATCAATTTAATCTAAAATAAATTCGAAAAAAGCAAATTGATCCTATGTAAATCAAAATAATTCGCAATTTTTCTTAGTAAAACTTAAACTAGATTAAAAGGAATCCACACGAAAATCTTAATGAACTGAACTGCTCTGCTAAATTCCGTAAGAAGTCGCAACCTACAACTAAGAACCCTTATGTTTTTTACAATCTGATGAATTTGATGCTACCTTTTTATATAGATTATCCTTTTTAGTTTTACCTTTTTTTTATATAGTATATCATGAGTTTTGAGCCTCTTAGTTAATTAAACACATGAACCTATTACATATCCACTTTTGAGAAAAGGCTTCATTGCATAACAGTGTCAAAGTTAAGGCGAGTCCATGGGCCAAGAGGTAAGATCGGTTTGCTTTTGAGTAGCGGAGGAGGAGGACCTGATGATTTATGGCCGCTGTTTATCGTCGATCCGTTTTATAACCAATGTTCCCCACCTGATATACGAGGGTTCCGAGTTGTCATATGGTTATGACAACTATACGGGTTGTTTCTCATCTTCAGCAGAACAAACAGCGTGTTTTATGGCCGGAAAATGGTATAGATAAAGATGACTGGACTTCGGTGCCGGAGCAATAAGGCAGGGCTGATAACGAAGTGAAGAGATGGAACCTCGTCACCTCATCAGATTGAAAGGGATGCTCGTTCCATTCTCAAGGAATAAACATAATTGCAAAGAAATGTTAAAAAAAAAAAAAGGAACTGTTTTGGTATTCTGATCTCTTTTGTCCATGGAAGTGATTATGGGTCAAAGAAAATTAAAGATTTAAACCTCTAGTTTGAAACATTGTATCAAAAAGATGTGTAAGGAATTATTAGTCAATTCATTCTTCTAGTTTTTATAATTGTTTTAACTCGTTCACTGCGTTTACGAGATATCTCGTAGGAAGCTGCTGTAAAATTAAGCGTTTATAAATTTTGCTGGCAGAGATGATTTAAAGAATTACTCTTAATCATAATAATAATAACTTGGACATAAAATAATGTATTTAATACTGTGAGGAAGGGAAATGATTCAATGAAATAATTAAGATAATGAAAAGTTCGTTGCATATAAAAAGTAAAAGGCAAATTTATTGATCAAGCTTACATTTAAAAAAAATATTTTAAATTTATTAAAATTGAAGGGGAAAATGTGGAAGAAAACAAAATTGACATAATTGAAAAGCTTTTTTTATATCAAAGTAGTATAAAAATATTTTATTCAATTATAAGAACCAAAAAAATCATTAAAATTTTGATTAATTTTCCATCAAAAATGTATCTAAAATTTTGGAAAGTTCGTTCTTAGTAAGTACTTCATACTCAAGAAAAAAATACATCCAAGATTGATAGCTTTGTAACTAATGATATATTCTTTAAAACATTTTGAGCGAATTTTCATCAAAGCTATCGCAATTTTGAGATAATTAAGATTATAAGATAGATGCTAGATAAGATAGATATATTGTTCAGATGATAAGATAGATCAAAGCTATTTCGCTGAACCAAATAATATACATTATCATGCTAATAATTATTGAAAATAATTATTATTATTATATTTATTCAACGATTTTTTTATTTCTTAAATATTATAACATATAATAATTCTAGTCTAGTTTAGTTATATTCACGTTTCATTTTAAAACAACGAGTGAGATATTTTTTTTGTGAGGAACCTTGTAATTTTTCTGTTAAGGTCAGATGACGAGGACAATATTTCAGCTGGCATTCAATCTTTAGTGTCGTGCCAAGTGGAAAACATGTGCAGCTATGAATTTAAAATACATTAAATTCACTGATTAGACAGTTCACTTTTTCAGTGAAACCAGGTCTCAAATCTGGGAACTTCTTGGTTCCGAAACCCAAACCTTCCACGGGGTTATCACCGCCCCCCAGAATTCAAACGAATAATTGATTTTCCGATTTTTT